>JAEIIJ010001235.1:0-33644 GCA_018904815.1 Drosophila ogumai
AGATAGCTCAAGAGAGAGACTTAAATTTACGTATTTTTTGCATTTTGATTATTATATATTATTATCTTTTGTTTTTCTTAGTTTTTTTTTTTTGTTTTGGTTTTTCGAGTTTAACTAACTAAACATGACCACTACGGTTTATATTTTGGTTCGAAATCAAAATCAAATTTGGAGCGCAGTCAGCAAAGCCAAAATGGAGATTTCTCTTCAGATATATAGTAGATTGATTCTTCTTGGGTTTTTCGGGAGGGTTTTGGGATTCCTCTGGGTGGGGGGAGAGATATAGGAAATAATAGGAATTTTTTCTAGCTTGGTCTGGAGGAGAACAGGCGACTGTTTTTGAATTTGCTGCTGTTGCTGGTTATTGCTGCTTTTGCTTTGGCTTTGTTTTGGTTTTGTTTTTTGTTTTTTAATGGTGGTCTCGGTTTAGTTACAAACTTACAATATGGCTTACGTGTTTTTTTGCGCAAACACGACGCCACATAGCTTTCTAGCTCGCGCAGCGTCGACGGCTTCAGGGTCTCAAAGTCAATCTCGATTTCGTCGGGATTGGAGTCTCGCAGCGATGGCTCACGATTTTGGATAATGTGAACAACGCGGCCCAGTTTGTCGCCTGGAAAAAGAGAGAGATTATTAGATATAGTTATTTATATTATATATAAATATTTATCATATTATGTAGTGCAGTTTCTTAACTAATTCGGACAAGTTGGACCACTATTGGAGTTCCAGGCAACATAAAACTGCTGCTAAACACATATTTAAGTCCGGAGAAAGGGTTCTCCAGGTTCTGAAAACCACCAGGGCTCTCAGACGGACTGGACACTCATTTCAAGCAATTTTAAAAATAAATTCAAATGAAATTTTCACTTAAATTCTCACCTGGTAGCTTGTTGATGTCCAGCGACAGCTGACGCTTCTCATCGTATGACATTGGCTTGGCCGTGTCCTCCTCCTCGGAGTCAAAGTTCATCACCTGGCTGGGCTTCTTCTTGCTGCTGCCACGAGCACCGGCACCAGCATTGGCATTGGCATTGCCACCACCGCCAGCGGCAGCGGCGGCACCAGCTCCACCGCCAGCACCCGCCGAATTGCTACCCTTGGCTCGCTTCGAGGCATTGCCACCGCCTGGTGCGCCCACAGCTCCTGGCCCAGTTGCCGTGCCCGCCGCTGCAGCGCCCGCTCCACCAGCTCCGGAATTACCAACGCCACCGGCATTGACTGCTCCACCCTTGGCTCCACGTTGGCCCTTGCTCTTAGCACCTTTACTATTACTGGCGCCGCCGCCGGTTGACGTTCCTCCAGCGCCCGCTGCAGCACCCGCTGCCAAGGCTCCGGCCAATGTGCCCGCCTTGCCGCCCGCCGCTGCCACAGCAGCCGCTACGCTGGCAAAGCCTGGCCCACCGACACCGCCGGCACCGCCAAAGCCCATGACATCGTGCGCCTGACTATGCAGGCCCGATACATTGGGTAGACCGCTGCCACCGGTTAGCGATGAACCGCCGGCACCGCCGACTAGGGAGCCACTTAACAGAGCGGATAGATTGGCGCCAGCCGCTCCACCAGCGCCCAAGGCACCCACACCACCGGCGCCGGGTACGCCGGATACCAGGCCGGGTCCACTGCCAGTGCCGGCTCCTAGACTGCCGGCACCACCTGGACCAGAGGCATGGCCATGGTGCGATGCTGAACCGGAACCGGATCCACCGCCGATGTGCTTTTTCTTCTCCTTGAGTTTTTTCTTGGCCTTCTTCTTGGCGGACGCCTCTTCCGATAGCTTGCGTATCTCCTCCTGGAGGCCAAGCAGCTTTGACTCGAGCATTTTCAGCTTGGCACTGCGCTCCTCATCCGAGTTGGATTCATTTTCCGTATCGCTGGAGTCCTCGCTGGACGAATCGCTGGCATCATGCTTGTTGGAGGCAGAGCCACCATAGCCGCCATGACCTCCGTGACCGCCATGACCATGTCCACCATGACCGTGCCCATGACCATGCCCATGGCCATGACTGCTGTGATGATGGTGGGCAGCATTGGCCACCGGTTCGTCGGGTATGTTGGCATAGCGCATCTCAAAGACATCCTGCAGCTTACGGCCCATGGCGACGACATCGTGGTCTGGCGGATTGTACTTGTAGCAATTGGTGAATATTAATCGCACGTCGGCGGCAAATTCCGGCGCGCTCTTGTACTCGCGATTGTCCATTTTTCGCTTGACGGTGCCCAGGTCCATCGGTTTCTTGATGATGTCGTGGTAATCGTGCAGGCCCAGCATTTCGGCATCGACCGGCTTGTAGAAGGGCCAGGCATAGCCGGAGTGCTTCTTCGAGAAGAGCTCCTTCAGGATCTCGTTACACGACTTGAGGGCATCCGATAGCTTCTCCTTGGACTTGACCACACCGGGGCCGCCGGCAACGCCGACTCCCACAAGGCCGCCAATGCCGGGAAGACCGGCGCCCAATGGCGACAGTGTGTAGCCCGAGCCCTGGAATGTAAGATCCTGTTGGTTCAGAAGATCCCATTCGTGGTTGGTTTGGTTGATTGATTGGTGATTGGTGTTCGATTGATTGATTGATTGGTCGAGTGCAAACGAAATCAACGTAATGGAAGAAAAAGAAAAGAACGAAATAAAGGAGCAAAAGCGGCATGGTGTTAGCATTAAATTTAAATCAAAAAGGATAATGAATTATGATTATTCAGAGTAACAGTAACAGTAGCAGTAATCAGTAGCAGTAATCAGTAGCAGTAATCAGTAGCAGTAATCAGTAGCAGTAGAAAGTAACAGTAATCAGTGTCAGTAACAGTAATCAAAATACTCTTTCCCGTAAGCTCTTAAAAGAAACTCCAAAGAGGAATCTCTCTCAGAGCTTGAAAGAGAAAAACGAATAAGTAAATACTCTCTCGTTCGCTACTGAATGGAACTTATAATGAGGGAAATGGAATTAATCTTTCAAGTTAATTTAAGGTGAACCAAGGAGCAAGTCTTGCGAACTTGATCAGGATCGGAATCAGTATCAGTATCTATGTCAGTATCAGTAAACAGTAAGCAGTTATCAGTAAACAGTGGTCAGCAAACGGTGGTCAGTAAATAGTAATCAAAAAAACAGTAACCAGTAATCAGTAGTAACGTGTGTTTATTTACAATAACATGAATAATGGTCAACGAGTAAGAGGCAAGGCAGCGTATTGTGTATGATTTATTCAATTGGGTTTTGAGTTTTTAAGCAATTTTGATTCGGTTTTTATAGCTTAGGGTAATCAATGATTTAAACAAATACAACAACTATAAGGTAATGGAATATTTGTACATTAAGATTGGAGGAGCCCCCAAATCAATTAATGATATTAAAAAACTCAAGCTTTTTGGTGTGCTAAATGATAAATGTTTAGACGTTTAAAACAAGTTGATTTTAAATTTAACTTTACAAAAAAAAAAAGGAAAATTCAAGTGGATTAATCGGATTAAAAATGGATTTTCCTTACTTTTCTTTATAGAAAATGCAAGAAAAAGATGTCTTGCTTTTAAAATTTATAATTTATCAGGAATTTTAGGACAAAAATCACAATGCAGCTATATTTACAATATAAATTTGACATGGAAGCTTGATAAAATAATTAAGATAACGAAAACTTGACAAGAACGAGGGGGATCATGATCATACTCATACGACTCGGCTCACGTCTTACTCTTACCTTCTTGCCAATTACCTGACGATTCGACTCCCGCCGCGTCGCTATCTTGGCCGATTTCGAGTCCATTTGCGCATACGGAGACTCAAAGGCATTGGCCGTCGGCGTTGTGGTGTCCGCCTTCCGTTTGACACCCTTCTTGATCTTGGCGGGCTGTTGCGGCGGTATCACGGTGTCCACACCGACGCCCACTCCCGCCGTACTATTCACATAGGCCTGCACCGCGTTGGCGGCATTCACGGCAGCCGCTGGTATTGTCACTCCTCCTCCGCCGCCTCCTCCCGCTCCTGGCGGAGCTCCACCGCCTGCTGCTCCTGTCGCCGCCGCCGCTGCTGCTGCCGCCGCTGCTGCTGCTGCCACTGCTGCTGCTGCTGCGGCGCCAGAGTTACCATCGAGTAGGGATGAGCTATTGACCGCCGTCTGGCCGGGTCCGCCGGGATATGCACCAGCCTGACCCGTATTCAGGAGACTGGCCATTAGGGCAACGGCATTGGGATTTCCTGCCGCTCCAGCTCCCCCGGCGCTGCCAGCCATCGCTGTCGTCGTCGTATTGGTGCTGCCGGGCACCGTATGCGGTGGCATTGTGCTAATCGGTGGTATGGACGGTGCACCGCCGGCCGTCGATGAAACCGTGCCACCCATGGCTGAAACGGGTCGGGCGGCTTGCGTGCCCGAAGCCGAACCGGTGCCGGGTGTCGCAGCTCCGCCACTCGCTCCCGTTGCGCCCGCATGGCCGGGCAACTGTTGCGCGGATGAAGCGGCTCCAGCAGCAGCAGTGGGCACTTTGCCGGCACCACTGCTGACAGCTGGCGTTGAGGAGGCACCACCGGACGCCGATGAGGCACCGCCCGTTGCCTTGGGCGTGGTGGGCACACGTTGTTTCTTCTTGCCACCCTTGGCCGTCACCGGTTCCAGTTCGAGCTCCTCCTTGGGCATCGATTCGACCTTCTGCAGGAAGACCTTCTCGAGCGTTTGGGCCATGACAACAACATCCTCGCCGGGCTTGTTGTAGACATAGCAGTTGTTGAACATGGTGTTAAAGTCGTGGATGGCCTCCTTGGCCGACCAGTAGTAGTTGTTCTCCAGCCGCTTCTTGATCGTACCCATGTCCATGGGCTGCTTGATGATCTTGTGGTAGTCGGGCAGGTTGAGCTTCTTGGCATCGACGGGCTGCTGGAAGGGCCACGAGAAGTGGTGCTTCCATATCACCTTCATCACCGTCTTGATCAGATATTGCAGTTGATTGGTATTGCGGCCGGGTCGCTCCGCTGGCGGCATAACCGGTGGCTGTACAATGCCATTGACTGGCTCCACGGGCGGCTCATACCGGGGAGGTGGCTCACTGGACGACATGGTGGTTGTAGTTGTGAAGTGGTGGCGTTGTTAGTGGTGTGAAGTTGGTGGCGTGAATTAGGGATTTATTAGCTGATAAATTGGTGGTGCTTCTTTTGCTGGACTTGTGAATCCTCCGTATCCTTTTCGTTCTCGACTGAGACGGCCGACACACGCACTCTCACGCACACACTTTGAGGGGCAGCACACCACACACGCGCTCACTGTCACGAGCTTTCACAAACACACACGCCCGGGCCGTCTCCGTCTCCTCGCCGTCCGCCGTTGTGGCCTCCTACGTGCTACTGCTCCACCTTGTGTCGTCCTGCTACTGCTCTTGATTTTTCTTGATGTATGTGGGTGTATATTTGCACTTTTGCGTTGATCGCTAAACCGATTGTGTGGCCGTCGTTAACGGCGACCACCTCCTCCTCCGTCTCCTGGACGCAGCAGCTCCTGCTGGCTCCTGACACCTCCTGACAGCGGCTCCCGGTCCGTATCCTTTTCGTATTGCTTGCTCCTCTCCCGCTTTACTCTTCGTCGCTGTGATTGATGCAAAACGGTTCTTAGTCGAGGGATTGTGCTGTTGCTTCATGCTCAGCAATGTCTGTGCACTGTGGGAATTTAGAAAGAGACCGAAGAGTTAGTAAGTGGAGCTGCTAGGAGATCTTGTCTGCTGCTACTCACCACCCCTGCTCCAGATTCTCAGCGCCCAGGCTCCTCTCATTGGATGGCGAGTCCTGCGGCCAAGTCCGATACGTGGTGTAAGGCAACGGTAGGCATTATTGCTGCTATTAGTCCGTCAAATCTTTTCCAGCTAAGGCGAGGCGAGGCGATGCGATTATTATCTGTAGCAAAAGAACGAACACAAATCGAATTAGAAGTCAATCCTTCGGCTTCGGCTCTATCAAATTTTTTGTATGCCGGCATATTATTTTGCAACTCTGGCCGAGACTTGCATTTCACAACACTTAAACCTCGAGGCGGGTTACATAAACAACCAGAAATACATAAATGAAGCGTAAAATAAAATAGAATAGAATAGGGCGGAGGCGGTGGGGGGCAGCAGGCAACCAAAATAACAAATTTACAAATCGCATAAACAAAATGCGCGACGACAACGAAACTGCGTGGAATGAAAACAGAGAAAACGGCAAGAAGCAGAGAGGCGACGACGAAGGAGAACGAGAACCGAGAATGGTAACGGGAACGAGAATGAAACTACTCACAAAACTCACACAGTGCCCCAAGTGCAAAACAATCAATTCCCTACACTTTTTCACAACAATATTCGCAATATATTTGATTTATTCTTGATTATTTGATGCGAGCACTTTATTATTTCAGCTATTTCTGCTGTTTTTTCCGTTTTTCCAGCGTTTCCACCGTTCGGCCGTGTGTAGTTACTTTGCCGCCGTTTTGGCACTCACAGCAACAGCGAAAATAAAGAAGAGGCAACGGCAACACATTTGAGAGGAGCGCTGGAGAGCGGGAGAGCGGCGGCGAGAGCCTAATTCGTTTTTCGAACTTCACTTCGAAAATGTTCGACATGGGGAGAGAGAGAGAGAGAGAAAGAGAGACACACACACATGTAGCCCATTCTAACCTTATCGCCATCCTTCTTGCACTTACTAAGCGGCTTTATCAAGGGGCAGCAAAAACCAGACAAAATGCGCTCGCAAAAATAAGAAAAAAGAAGTCGAACGTAAAAAAAAAAATTAATAAACACAATAAACATTGATGCAAGCAAAACGTACGTACACACTGAGAGAGAAATTCACCACGCCGCCTTTTCAAGTTGAATATTCTTGGTCACACAACAAGCAAACATGATTCATTCGCTTTGTTTGTTGTTGTTACTGCAACGCCAATGCAAAGGCAATGGCAATAATATGCACGTAATTCCAACGTTTTATTTTTTATTTAACACCCTCAACTACAAGTACGTGCCGTGTGGTGAGGAGTCGAGGAAGTTGGGGAAGGAGGGCGAGGGCGAGCACTAAGCACGCACACAGATGCACGTCTGATATTCCATGTTGACAGTGGTACAAATTGCATTCACAGCGACCACAAATATGGTACATGTGTATACATCCCCCTCTCGAACAGTTTTGATTCACAAATGCATTCGCCTTGATTATACCCTCAATTGCTTACGCAGAAAGAATATAAACACTTGCTCCGTTTTGTTTATTGTTGATGTTGCGAATTTATTTACACTCTACAATGTAGTCTGCATATGTGTGTGTGTGTCTCGCCGGCCGGCGAGCCATGTTATTTTCACCGCTCTTTTCTTTTCAGCTGTACCGCTTTCACTTCGGGAGGAGTTCCAGTTCAAGTTCCAGATCCAGGCTGCGTTTTCAATTGCGGGCTTTGAGCTTGTAGTTTTGGCCCACTGTATTTTTGTTAGTTGCCAAGTGTTCGTGTGCGTCCGAGTGCGAGTGTGACGCAAAGTTAAACGGAAACAACGCTCGAAGGCCAGGCGAAAACCATGACGTATCCCACATTCTATTCTAGCCGTAGCACGCAAATAAAATAGGAATCTTTAGGAATAACAAATATTAAATACCCGGGAAGGGGAGGGTGGGGATAGAGCTACAGGGAGTGTACGAGATACGTCCAGAATGCAAAGCGGGCGGTGCTCTCTCTCGCTCCCTCTCTGTTGCTCTCACAACAAAACAAAACGGAAGAGAGCGAGAGCGGAAGAGAGCGAGAGCGCGCGAATGTGCGGTTGTAATTTGTAGTACAGTTTTGAGTTTGAACAGAATTTTACGTAGATTGCGAACCAAAGTGAGCCGAGAGATTCAAGGCAAACACAACACGAGGGCGAGGAAAAGAGCAAGCCACAAGGAGAAGAAGCAGCAGAGAAGGAATATACAGCAACGGCATGCATTGGTGATTCCACCAGGAAGGGGAAGTGGAAGTAAGGTGGGGACTGGAGAAGAGGATTCACTTTAAGCAGCTTTTATTACACCAAAATCCAATTGATATTCGGGCCAGCATTTCGCCACCTAAACTTAAAATAACTAGCAATGAATTACTTCCTCAATCCCAGTAAACAAAGGTCAATAGTTTGCCTGAAAAACAATCACAAAAGTAACTAAACTCAAAATTGAATTTAACCTCTTTTAAGGAAACATTAAGTGCCTTTATTTACATATATTGTTTTATTTTTGTTTGCACTTGAACTACGGCCAAATATATCAATTTTATTTAAATAAATAAAATACTTAAGTGAAACACACGCTCGCCACTGAAAGTTGCAGCTGCTGGGACGTGCGGCAGAGCGAGATAACAATAGGGCCTACGTAATGCAAATATGGCGGCATATCGAAACCAGGGAGAGAGAGAGAGGTGGTGTGGCATTCGATTCGAACTGAGAGAGCAGCGAATGTACTTCTTCTGTGTATCTGCAAGTATGCCGCCGCCGACTACGAGTCGATGGGTTAGGAGGAGCGGAGAGGAGCTAGCTGCTGCCTCTAGGTTAATAAATCGTGCTAATAGTGGCACGAATTTAAAGCCGGTTTACATGGCATGCAGCAGCATGCGATGAAGATGAAACAGCACCAGCAGAAGAGGAAGCATCGCCCTAAAAAGCATCAATGAATTCGATTCCGAGAGAGAGCCGCAAAATTTCCGCTTATTTACGATAAACATATCTTCAATTTTCGCAAAGCAGCCGCGGCGACAAGTAAACAAACAAATTGCGTTTGCGTCTACCTATTATTTACGCGCCAAATGCCAAATGCAACACCAAAGACGACGACTATTGCAATAAAAAGGGAGCGAAAACAAAACTAAATAAATTAAAAAGTTACAAAGCCGGTAGAAAGAGTACACGAGAGGAAATAACAGAACAGTGTAGAATGGCCTAATTAATAATATTGATAATTACACATTTTAACACTGATTAAATAGTATTATAGATATTGCTTACTAAAAGCATTTGGATTATATTATTTTGGGTAAGAAACAAAACACGAAAAATCCATTTAAAACAATAATAAACGATGAATAATAATAATAAACGATGATTAAAATAGACTTTTATCTCTTTAAGACATTTTATAAATAAAAACAAACCCTGACACTTGCTATAAATACTATTAAGGAGGCAAATAAATATACAACGTTGATATTACTATTTAAATCTGTAATCTTTGGCGACTTCACGGAAGAAATCTCAAACTCAAAACAAAAAGGTAGAAAAAGGGTTGGAAAAACCGGTGAAATGCAGCTGCTGTCCCGTAGGGGAATATTATCCCTCCAAAAATGTTTGTTTTTAGAAGAGAACTTGCCAACATAATAGTAAAAATTAAATTTGGAAGACGGAAACTAAAAGGAGTTCAACCTGAGTGAGCCGAGTGGGTGGGGGGGCGTGTAGCCACGTGCGTTGCACTTTTCTGACTTACTTTTCCTTCGGCCGCTTTAAATATTGTTTTCGCTTTTCGTTTGCTTAATAATCCGAAATCCGATTGGCTTTTTGTTGCTTGTTTGCTGTGTTGTTGTTTGATGTGTGCTGCTGCTGTTTTTGTTTTCATTTATTATTATAAAGCCAAATCATTCATTGTTGTTTCCGTTATTTCGAATCAGTTGGGTTTAAATCGAACATATACAACATGTAAAATTGTACACGACTGTTAAAAAGAGTGCAAACTGTAGAAATAAAAACAAACATAAAAAAAATCAGCACTTTTTTCCCCGATATCCATTTTCGCGCGCGAGGGAGAGCGAAAGAGAGAGAGAGAGAGAGTGAGTGTGATGAATCCCCAGCGACAACGTAACCCACAACGTAAGCATCGCTACAGTCACGCGACGCGACGCAACGGAACGCGAGCAATGCGCTTACGTTATGGACGGCGCCGCCAAACCGCAAAATATTAAATGGTACAACAATAACCAGTCAAATCCAGAGAATATAGATTTTTCCATGCTTTTTTTGTTGTTTCATATTCCTTTATTAGTTTTATTTCTTTACGAAACAATCACACTGCTTTTTATTAGTGAAATTTCTTTTCGGATTTGGCGCGCGCGTGTGTATTCCTCTTTTCTTTTCTTCTTTTCCGTTTTTTTTTTTTTTAGTTAATATTATTCACTTGGTGACTACTACACACTCATGCCCTCCTCTCACAAACACAAATGCACGCTCGCACACACACACACGTCAGAGCCGTTTCTTCTTCTTCCTCCTCTTCGTTCGCTTTTGTTCCACCACCAAAAAAAAAGTAAAGAAAAAAAATTTTGTCATGTCCATTGAAGTCTCACATTTTTTAAATGTGTTTTTTGGCGCTAAAATCGCGAAATATTCCAACAATTTCCATACGCATCGGGTGGCCCGCAATTAGCACTTCACACTGATCACAAATTTATATAATTTTTGGTGATTTTTACCACAATTTTTTAGTAATTTCTACACACCGATATACGTACGCGCTACGATTTTTCGACAAACGCGCGTTTCGAGCCGTCGCTGTCGCCATCAAATATACAAAAATTTTTCGAAATTACTGAAAATGCGAATACACACGCACACACATGCACGACGGCACCATACAGCTGTGCCGTTCTAACCAATGGCGACACACCGACATGTGCGAGTGCGACAGATAGCGAGCGGTGTGGTGGTGGTGAAGAGAGCCGAGCGAGAGAGAGCGAAGAGAACCACTGGTGGTGAGTTTTCTTATTTCGTTTTCAACGTGTAAGAAGAGCGAGCGACAAAAAATAAACGTAACAAGCGAAACAAAATGGCGCATAGAGCGCGGAATGCGGTCCGGCGATTTCGGTGCGGCTCCCTGGCCCGCGAACGTCTGCTTTCGGTTACAATGGCTCCCGCTGCCGCTGGGGGGCTGTGTGGGGGCGTTTCATGGCCGGCGGCCGGGGTTCTCAAGCAATATTGTTCTTTTTACCGTGAAAATCGCCATGAAATGTTACCTTAACTGAACTAGAGGTGGAACACGTCGATAGTGATGGGCGCTAGTAGTGGGCAGTTGGTAGTGATAATATCGATCTCACATATCGATGAGTCGAGTTTGAGTTTGCATAGCCAAGTTTTCCACCACACCACACAGAAAGTTGTTAAATTTGAGTATGACCAGCTGCAGCGAAAAAAAAGTTAGACTTCTTCAAATACGCGTTATGGTATTCATCCATAGCGTGGTCACTCCACCAGCAATATAATTAACAATTCTTCAATTCCAATTTCTCGCTTCCAATCGGCAATCGTCGCGGTCTTGCCAGTTTTAAGTTTTTCCCTGGCCAAGAGCATTTAGTCGCTAATTTAATCGTGACCAAGTTCAAAAACAACGAAAGTACGTAAAGCAAGTACAAAGAGTTCTGGAACGTATGAGTAACTCCACAAGTGTGCGAGAGCAAATCAAAATAAGAAAACGAAGAACAAGAACCGCGGCCAACCGCCCCTGATGGAAATTAATTTCGCGAATTATCGGCGAAAACGCGGCGAAAGTTAGACCAAAGTGCTGGCACTGGTCGGGGGTGGAGTGAAATAAGTGGGGATTACGTAAGAAATCAATGGATTCCGGCTGCATTTGGCCAAAAACACTGGGCGCTCTTTTTTTCTTTCTCCTGATGATTTCATTCGCAGTGACGACACACGCACGAACACAGCGATAACGAGCATTTGTATGCGTGTGTGTGTGTGTTGAGTGTTGTTTGTTGAGCTAAAAGAGGCATGAATCCGAATCCTCTACACGACACTTTTGCCTGTATTAAAGGTTTTTTTTATTTGATTTAAAAGCTGCAGATCGGCGACGCCTTGCTGATTACGCCTCGGGCTCTGTCTTTATCGCCCTGCCCGGCCATGCCATGCAACTTCCCCCACCCACTCGCACGATCTAGCGTCTCACTCCACGGCGAATGGAGTGTACGTAGGCAGGAGACCAGAGAAAAGCAGATCAAGAGGGTGAAGAGGGGACCCCAACCAGTACGCCCACATGTCCATGTGTCCATGTGTTGGTGGGCGTCCGTCATTCATGGCAAAAAATAACACAAAAAACTGTGCGCTGCAGATGCCGTTTTTTTTTTTTTATAGAGGGCATTATTCATAGGGGGCAGAGTCATCCCCTCTACCCCACCCATGCCTGCTTCGGAGTAACAACTGTTGTCGCTGTGTGTGTATGATCCCATTGCAATATCAAATTTTCTGTTTACTTTGACGATTTTCTCGCTCGGCTTGCATGCCATCAATATGAAACTTGGCCAATTGTCTGTGTTTATTACGAAGCTGATAATATGCAAAAATCAGACTGATCGCACGTCTATTTTGGGCTGTATCATAAGTTTGACTAGTCTGGTTTCCAAGTTACCTCATACAAGTAGGGCAGCTTTTTGAAGTTATTCTATCATGTTTTTATACTTTTAGGGTATAGTTATTGCTCAAATTTCCTTATAGTCGTTCTTTTTTATTTTTGTTTTCATGCAAATTGCGTTCGGATGTGTGTACGTTGGCGTCTAAATATAGATATGTATGTGTGAGTGTATGTACACATGTGGAGCAACAGACATTGGAACATACAAAACAAGCTGCAGCCCTTTCGGTTATTGAAAATATTGAATTTTGAGCATTACTGCGAGTATGAGTGATTCGATTCTGATTCATTTAAGCGGAAATCGACTGCAATCGCCGTTCACAATGACTACTCATTCATTGCCCCGCTCCCTCCAGCCTTTGTTTACATTCCGCCAGGAGGCAAAGCAGAGAGAGTAAGGGAGAGAGATGTGGGGAGAGGAAGAGCGTGCTAACCGTTGCCTCTCTTCCTTCCTTCCTTCCTGCTTCTTCCTTCGATGTGTCTGTGTTTGTGTGGTTTTTTGACGCCATCCAAAAACAAAAAACACGCACACCCCACCACCCACACACCTTTATAAATTCATTTATCCAACGCAGCGCCCTTGTTTGACTGTCTGAGTGTGAGAGATGAGTCATCTCCCTGGCCAAGTTGATGAGAAAATAAAATTAAACATTAAGGTAGAGCAGCAAAAACAACAAAACGAATGAAGAAGGAAGAAGCAGAAAACGAAAAGGGGGCAGATGTTGCGGCCAGCCGTAAAAGCAAGCAAAAAGTGGGGGGAGAGAGAGGGCATAGAAAGCAATGCACAGCACTTCGAAACAACAACAGCATCAGCTGAACTTCAGTGACGCTCGCGGTGGAAAAAATAAACCAAGCTGCCTTAATCTTGTTTTAATAGTAATCTTTATTTGCAAATATTTTTGGAGAATTATTGAAAGTCTTGCATATACTTTTATGCCCGCCACTGTAGTGATTGTAATTCTGATTCGGAAAACTAAACGCTTCAATTGGTTTCTCCTTATTCCAGAGACAGTCCCAGCACCATCCTTCTAAAACAGGACGAAAGATGATCCTCGAGAGCACGAGGATTAGCCGGGGAGCCCTGCTCCTCGCATTCTGCCTGCTGGCCGCCATGACGCTGGCCGCGGAAGCCCAGAAAGCGGGCAAGCTGACACAGAACCCATGCGGGGCCAAGGACAAGTGCCACACGTGCATCCAGACCGAAAGCTGCGCTTGGTGCATGCAGCCGGACTTCAAGGGACAGTCGCGCTGCTTCCAGCACACAAGCAACGTTTGCCCCGAGGAGTTTGTCTGGAATCCGGACACCTCCGAGCAGATTCTCCTTAACAAGAACCTAACGCTGGCCGGCACAGCATCGGCGGCGGGCATAGGAATGGGCGGCGGCAGTGGCTATGGAGCTGGCGGTGCTGGTTATGGCGCTGGTTCCGCCGGCTATGGCGGCGCTGGCTATGGCATCTCTGGCAGCAGTTCGAGCTCCTATCACAGCTCCTCCTCCTCCTCCTCGTCCATGTCCAGTTCCTTTGGCTCGGAATACTCTGCGGGCTGGTCTTCCAGCGAAATTGTCCAGATCAAGCCGCAGTCGGTGAAGCTGAAGCTGCGCATAAGTGAGTGGAGATCGAATCTCCCAGTAATCTCTCATTGATTTCATTTTTTGATTTTTTGCAGACCAAAAGCATGACCTGAAGGTGAGCTACACCCAAGCGGAGGGCTATCCCGTGGATCTGTATTATCTTATGGACCTGTCCAAGTCTATGGAGGATGACAAGGAGAAGCTGTCGGCGCTGGGTGATAAGCTGTCGGAGACAATGAAGAGCATTACCTCGAACTTCCGTCTGGGCTTTGGCTCCTTTGTGGACAAGGTGCTGATGCCCTATGTCTCTACGATACCCAAGAAGTGAGTATGGCTTCAAGGGAAATATTAATTGCCAATGTTTAATTATCGAGAAACAAGTCTCGTTATGTTTTAACTTGACCTGATTTGAAAATGTATTTTATCATTCCGAAAAACCCCTTAATTTTAGCTTTTTAAAGTGAATTTTTTTTAAGATTAGCTCTTAAGAAAAGCTGTGTAGTGGTCATAGGCCTGAGGTGATATCAGAGATTAGTCAGCGCTTAGCTGGAAACTGCGATGACTTTTTGGAGAGACTGGGTGACTCTTTGACCGTGATTCATGAGTGCACTCATGAGTTTGATTGAAAGTTTACAAAATTAACTCTCTCTCTCTTGATTAATGCCTAAATTCAAGCTAATTTCTATCTAACTTGTTGAAATATTTATGTACTTACAACCACAACCATGAACACCAATCAACAACAAACTCAACAACATCAACAACAACAACAACGCGACGAATCGATAGACTCGAGCATCCCTGCGACAACTGCAAGGCTCCCTATGGTTACCGCAATCACATGCCACTCAACAATAACACCGAAAGCTTTTCTGTAAGAGACGACGAATAATACTTGCATTAACCCATTGCATACATGCAACACATGCCTGCCACCCCCCTCTCCCCCAGTAGAACCCCATTCCAAGTCACACTGTGCATGTGTCCTTTCCTCACTCCACTCACTCTACCCCTTGTGCTTGTCTCTCTAGTATGGGTATTTCGTATTATTATTATTATTATTATTATAAATTATTATTGTTATTATTATTAATTATTATTATTATCATTATTATTATCAGATATATTCATTATGCATTAAGCCTTAGCCCTAAGTCTGTGTCTCTGTGTGTACTGTGTATGTGTTTGCCTGGTGAGCAGGATCTCAGCACATCTCTCTCGACACTTTTACTATATATCGTATTATATATCGTATCGTATATCGTAATTATTTGCACCAATCGATGTTGTCAACAAAAACCGTATTTATCCTTTCTTTTTTTCGTTTGTTTCTCTCTCTCTCTATCTCTTTTTATTTTCACTCATCCATCTATATATTTGTATTTGTATTGTATTCGAACAATTGCCCGAATTCGATAAACCGATATCCGAAATTTAAAACAACAAAAATACTAGCCTGCTGGAGCCCTGCCCCAAATGCGATGCTCCCTATGGCTATCGAAACATCATGGGCTTGAGCACGGACACATATAGATTCTCTGTAAGTGGTCATCGCCCTCACACCATCTCGGATTTTCTAACATTGTTTCAGTTCATTTCAACAACAAATTCAATTATCTTGATTTGCATTTTGGTTTTGGTATTGCGTTATTAATGTTGTTATGTAAACCTACTTAATTATGTAAGTAATTAATTAGTGGCATGCCTTAATATACTCATACTTAATGTTAACTTTAGTTTTAATATGTGGTTTGGTTATTATTCTTTAAGAAATCGAATAACTGGATCCTAGTATCACTGAATATTTTGTTTATATAGGTCTTATGGTTTTCCAAATGCTGATAGTTTATATATCCAGGTGTTCATTGGTAGTCTCTAGAAACTCTGTAAGAATTAGCCTAAAAATCGTGACAAATTAGTCCATAGCATTGCCCGTATATATGTACATATATCTTATCTTACACAGAAACAATTATCTTTTGCGCCAACACTAGTAAGTAACTTCATAAATATATTGATATAGTGAGATATTGATAAGGTTTGAAGTATGGAAGCAAACTAGTCCCTCAGATCGGAAGCTATTTAAATGAAACTTTTCCTATAGTCTTCTTCTGATTATACTCACTGCTATATAAGTCGGAACGGGATGTATAGGACGACTATATCATATAGTTGCCATAGAAATGATCAATAAACTTAAAAAAAAAAGAACCTTTTTCAACAAATTTTCACCTATTTTGAGATAGGGTAGTTTTAATATTTTATAATTTCGGTTTTAATCAATAGATTACCAATGACTTCTATGCTAAATAATAATAATAATTGTAATAAATACTAAATATTTTTTAATTCAAAATTTAACACAAAATGGTTCAAGTGTTGTGTTTTGTTTGGAATTTAATTTATTAAGCTTTAAACTTTAGCTGTTTCGCCACAACTCATTTTTTGAAAAGTGGCTTGCGTTGCACCGCATTAATCATAGCCTCTCCTTAACCCCAACCCGCTTGCCGCCTGATCCAACACAATCACCATCACTAATTACTACCACCACTTCGTGTGCGAAAGACTCCTCCTAATCCTCTTAAACTCCACAATATCCCCCCGACAGAACGAGGTCAAGGAGGCGGCCGTGTCCGGTAATCTGGATGCCCCCGAGGGCGGTTTCGATGCCATTATGCAGGCCATTGCTTGCCGCCAGCAGGTGGGTTGGCGTGAGCAGGCCCGCCGACTGCTTGTGTTCTCAACGGACGCTGGCTTCCACTATGCCGGCGATGGCAAGCTGGGCGGCGTGATTGCACCCAACGATGGTGAATGCCATCTAAATGCCCAGGGCTTGTACACGCACTCGACGGTGCAGGATTATCCCAGCATTTCGCAGATCAATCAGAAGGTCAAGGAGAATGCCATCAACATAATCTTTGCGGTGACCAGCAACCAGATTTCTGTCTACAATAAGCTAAGGGGACACATCCAGGGCTCCTCGGCGGCGGTGCTATCGAACGATTCGTCCAATGTGGTCGATCTGGTCAAGGAGGAATATGCGGTGAGTATGGAAGGAAAAGCAAAAAAAGAAGGAAACTAATTGAAGTTTTTTTGGTGAACAGAAAATCTCCTCATCGGTGGAGATGAAGGACAATGCAACTGGCGATGTGAAAATCACGTATTTCTCATCCTGCTTGGGCGGCGGTCCCGAGCTGCAGACCTCCAAGTGTGACAACCTGACGGTGGGCCAACAGGTTAGCTTCACTGCCCAGATTCAGGTGCTCAAGTGCCCGGAGGATCCGCGCGATTGGAATCAATACATCAATATCTATCCCGTGGGCATTAACGAGAGCATGCTCATCCACCTGGAGATGCTGTGCGCGTGTCCCTGCGAGCAGCCTGGCTCCACCGGCTATGAGAAGCATTCGCGGCATTGCAACAATTTTGGCACCTTCATGTGCGGCATCTGTGACTGCGATGAGCATCATTTCGGCAATAGCTGCGAGTGTTCCGTCTCGGATATGAATTCCACCATCAACAACGATGCCAGCTGTCGGGCGGACAATACCACCACCACGGACTGCTCGGGTCGTGGCAATTGCGTCTGCGGCTCCTGCGAGTGCTTCAAGCGCACCAATCCCGACGAGGTTGTGTCCGGCAAGCTCTGCGAATGCGATAACTTTAGCTGCGAGCGAAACAAGAACCAATTGTGCTCGGGCCCGGATAATGGCATCTGTGACTGCGGACGTTGCATCTGCAAGCCTGGTTGGACGGGCACCAGTTGCGCCTGCAAGGCCTCCAATGATACCTGCATGCCGCCGGGCGGCGGTGAGATCTGCTCGGGTCACGGCACCTGCGAGTGTGGCGTCTGCAAGTGCACGGTCAACGATCAGGGTCGCTACTCGGGACGGCATTGTGAAAAGTGCCCCACCTGTTCGGGGCGGTGTCAGGAGCTAAAAGACTGCGTCCAGTGCCAAATGTATCAAACGGGCGTCCTCAAAAACGATTGTGCGACCAACTGCACGACATTTGTGCCCGTAGGGGTGGACAAGGTGGTGATCGATGAGCACAAGGACGAGCAGATGTGCACCTTCTTTGACGAGGACGACTGCAAGTTTATGTTCAAATACAGCGAGCAGGGCGATCTCGTTGTTCATGCCCAGGAGGAGAAGGAGTGCCCGCCCAAGGTCTTTATGCTGGGCATAGTTCTGGGCGTTATAGCTGCCATCGTTCTCGTGGGTTTGGCCATTCTGCTGCTGTGGAAGCTGCTGACGACCATCCACGATCGGCGGGAGTTTGCCCGCTTCGAGAAGGAGCGCATGAACGCCAAGTGGGATACGGTATGTACAGAGTATGAGTATATTTAAAAAAAAGATTTTATAATGGTTTTCTCTCTGTTTTTTTGTTGTTGTTGCAGGGCGAGAATCCCATCTACAAGCAGGCCACCTCCACCTTCAAGAACCCCATGTATGCGGGCAAATAAATAACATAAACGAATATAAAAACCAAGGCGGAACATGAACATCTCTAAGCTAAATATTAGTGAAAAATTACGTGTGTCGTCGTCGTCGTGTCTGTGCTTTTGAAGAAACCAACAGGAAACCAGGAAATCCACCACAAAACAGCCAATATATATATTTATGTGAAGATATATGTTTACAACCGATATCGAAGCGACGAAGGGTGCAAGAACCACGAAAGTCAAACTGCCATTGAAAACGCCTTCTAAACGAAGTCAGTCCCCCATTTAGTATATATATTTACTATCTATATATACACGAAACGAGCAAAACGATCTGTGCCTTGCAACAACATATATGTTTTAGACTTTATATATACAAATATATTTGTATACAAGAGCTTCCCGCAGGAGGACAACGCACAACAAAGCTACACACACGATACAAACAACACACAAGAAGCGCCAGCAAACGATTATGAATTATGTATGATTTTGTGTTCTTTTTTTTTAGTATTTTATTTTTTATATTTTTGTTTTTTAATTAAAAATTCAAGAATTGAGGGGATGAAACCTGTTAGCATCCCCCAGCCCCCCCTCTTAACTCCCCTTCCCCCTATTTGTTTTATATAAAAAAAGGAAATCTAACTTTAAACATTAATATTTAAGCGTATTAACATTTAAGCTTGTAATTGTTAATTGTAGCCGCCTTTTTTTATTTAATCATTTTTATAATAATTACTTTTTACAAAAGGAAAAACCAGAGAAAATAATAAGAAAAACAGGAGAACCTAATGTGTTTTTATACATTTTTCATTTATTTTTTGTAATAATTAGTCTCTTGTGTGTGTTTTTGTTTAATTATTGAATTTCCTTCGGTTCATTAATAGTAAATTAATACTACTATATAAATATATATAAATATATATATTTTTTTGCCATTTGTACTGATTACTGATTAACAACAAAAAAAAAGAAGATATTTAAAGCGTAGCAGAAGAAGAAAACGATTTTGAACGTGTTTTGAGTAATTTTTTATTAAGAATAATAAAAAAAGGAAAAACCGAAAAACGAATTAAAAAAGTCGAAAAAATAAAATTGTTTTGATGCTAATATTTAGTGAAATAAAAATGAGAAAAAAAGAAGATAATGAAATGGAAGTTTAAATATTGCTTTGGGAAGGAGGGCCCTTTCAGAGAGAGAGAACGAGAAAGAAAGAGAGGTAGAGAGAAAAACGATCTAATTTTCTCTTTCCAACTTTTGATATTGTTTTTAAGCAGTTTTTTGTAAAATTTTAATAAAAAAAACTGATAAAAATAAAAGATTTATTGTGTGTTTCTTATCTAGAGAATTCTAGGATCCTTTCGAAAGGAAGAAAGAGAAAACTAAAATCTCATTTTTTCTCTTACTTTTACACTTTCAGACTTTTTAAGCAGTTTTTAAAGAAAATTTAAATGAGAAAATTATGAAAAAATAAGAAAATTATTTTTGGAAAAGTAATTTTTACGGAGAGAATTCTAGGATTCTTTCAAAAAAGAGAGAGAGAGAGAACATTAATACCTCTCTCTCTCTCTCTCTTACTCTCAGACTTTTTAAACAGTTTTTAGTAAAATTAAAATGTGAAAATGATAAAGAATAAGAAAATTATTGTGGAAAGAATTCTAGGATCCTTTCAAAAATAAATCAAGAAAAAACAAACATCTCTTTCTCTGTTACTCTCACACATTTTCAGACTATTTTCCAATCCAAAAGAAATGTCAAATAAAATTGCAAACACATTCAACATGGATGCCCAGTTTATGTACACCGAATATATATATATGTATATAGATGGATTTATATATATGTATATGAATATCTGTTAAATCTGTATGCTGTATATATCGTTGTATACATTAGGTTCTGTTTTCGAAACAAGTCTAGGCAATGGTACGTACTAGGTAATATTTAAGATATACGATTAGGGTTTCCATCTACGTAAGTTAGATGCAGAGGCTGTTCCGTTCTTTTCTGTTCTGTTTCATTCTGTTCTATATTATGTACAGGATAATATCGAGGACGAGTACGAGTGCGTGTGCCATGACCCCATGGCTTGAGCTGGCTGCGATTGCGAGGGCTTCTTCCTGGCTTTTCTGGCTTTCCTTTTGTCTTCAGTTTTCGTGGGCTTAAGTACGGCTTCTGAGGTGTGTTTGTGTGTGTCTGTTGGGAGCTTCTGTGCTGGCTCTTGGAGCCTCCATCCCCCTCCCTCTCTCGCTCTCGGTCGCAATCGCAGTCTCTGGAGAATTTAGCTCTGTTAGCTAAGAGCAACCTTAGGTCCGTTTTCTCAGTGGAAGATGAGATCCGCATCGGGGGCGCCCTTCTGGTGCTTGAACTTGTGCTTGTTGGGCTTCTGGTAGTAGCTTTGATGGCCAAAATTGCGCTGCTGCGGCGGCAGCAGGGACTCCTGGTAATCCTCCTCCTCAATCCGCTCCGTTATGTTCAAAGTCAAGCGCTTGACCTTCTCCTTCTCCTCGCGTATGGCCTGCTCTTGACGCTTCAAATTGATGGCCAAATGGGAGTCCGAGGCGGCCACAAAGGACTTGAACTGCTGCTTGCCGCCCTTGTGGCCGCGTACCATAAGGACAAAGGGCACGGCGGTGGTTCCTCCTCCTCCACCGGATTTGCTGCCCTCGACTTGAGTTTCAGGGCCACTGTTGAGGCTTGGAGCACCTGGAGCTCCCTGGTGCGTCACCACGTCGCCGGTTCCCTTTGAGATCTGCAAGGAGGTTTGACTGGAGCCGCCATTAAGCTGATCGTAGGACTTCTTTTGCAGGCGGGCCGTCATAGGCACTGGTATATCCTTGGCGGTGGCCTTTAGTGGCTCCTTTAGGCGCTCCTGGTAGGAGTCAGTGGTCATCTTCTCGTACATCTGCTCAAACTCCAGATCTTCCTTGGATTTCTCCGGCGGCGGTGGCGGCGGCAGCGGTGGCTCTGTCTCATTCTCCGTCCAATCATTGGCCTGCTCGGGCTCGGCCTCCTGGCTGCCAGCCACCTGGCGCTCTCGCTGGTCGTTGGAGGAGGCGGAATCCTCCTCATCGGTGACCTGGGGGAACACATATGTATATTTTAAATATATTACCATTCATTTTATTAGAAACTCACATTGTCCTCCAGCTCATTGATCTCGCTGATGGTGGTTAGGGCTGGATCCTGGCTAGCTATGTTGCTGCCGGTGCCGCCACAGTTAAGGCTACTGCTCTTCAGCTGGGGATATAGCTTCTCCTGCAGCTGATCAATGGCCGCCTTGGCCTGCTCCAGGCTCTTGTACAGCTTCAGCTTGGGCCGCACACTGGACAGGCAGTCGCGGTAGGTGTGATCCACCAGGATGGGAAACAAGTCGGAGGTGTTTTCCGAGCGGCTAAAAACGGGATGGGATTTCTTGAACCAGTAATAGTGCTGGAAGAAGACCAGGAAGTAGTCCAGTCTGTGAAATGCAAAAGAAAAACTGTAGAAAACAAAAAGTAAGCCTAGAATCCAAGGTTACCCACTTTTTGCGCGTGGCCTGGCTGGTGAAATAGGGTCCACAGGTGTCGAGCAGCATGCAGGCCAGCTTCAGCCGGAACAGGCTATCCGGCGGATCCAGGGGCGAGACCACATTCTGGTCCATGGACACGCCCAGCGATATAATCGAGTATAAAGTATTAAGGATGTGCGTGGACTCCACCAGCTTGTAGTTGTACATCTCGCCCAGATACTTGGCCATGGCTATGCGCCTCTGAGCCATCCGTGGCGAGTGGATCTCCAGCCCCGCCCGTATATCCTCAAAGACATTGTCTATGACCACGGTCACCGCACGCGGCTGATAGGAGCTCAGGCCCGACACCAGATCCGCCAGGCAGCGGATCAGCGGGAAGCGCAGCAAGTAAGCCTTGCTGAGGCACTTGATGGCATAGCTGTTGGTCTCCGGATCCTGCCAGTCGATGCGTCGCAGCATCTTGATGCAGCGCTCCACATTCTGCTTGCACAGCTCCTCGAAGATCAGGTGCCGGATGTACTCGTGCATGGGCGGACGCGGGGTGGGCTCCCGCTTCGACGACTCCGGTGGCTTCACCAAATAGTAGACACTCTCAATCTGGGCCGCGTGGCGGGAATCCATGGCCGTGGCCGTCTTCATGCGCAGCATTTGGTCCAGAAAGACGTTCATCAGGAGCCGGGCATCCCGGCAATTGTACAAATAGACACCGCTGACCTCCACAAAGGCGCAGGCCATCTCGATCTGATGGTGCTGGAAGTCGCGCAGCAGCATCTTCAGGCAGCCCAAGGCATCGAACTTCTTGAAGAGACCAAACTTGACCAGTTCCCCGATGAACCGGACAATCTTCAGCTTGGATTCGATATTCAGTTGGTTTTTCTTGCGGATGTGCCACTTGAACTCCTTGCGCAGCAGCTCGGCCAGATCGGCGGCCATGTCGGTGTTGCACAGATGAATGATGGCCACGAAGCGGGACAGGTAGGGCAGTATGTCCAGGCGGGTGCGCTGCACCGAGAAGATGGTGCGGGTGAGCTTCTTCCGCTGATGTTTGGTGTTGAAATTAAGCAGAAACTCGATGGCCGCCGAGTCGATGAGCTCCTTGTTGACGCAGTTGAAGAGGTTCAGCAGAAAGGCATCAAATTGCTGACGCAACTGGGTCTGGGTGGTGCTCTGGCTGGGATTCTGCTGGGGCTGTTGCTGCTGCTGCTGGCGACCCAGCTCCATGAGGGCACTGCCCATCTTGTGCGGCTTCACCTCCTCGGCGGAAGGAGGAGTTGCTGCTGCTGCAGCGGCTGGTGCTGCGGGCACTGCTAGCTCCTCGCCAACCACAACATCCAACCCAGTATCCGAGGTGGTCGAAGGCGGATCATCAATATCCATTTCTGCATCCAGATTCGCCTCAATGGCCTCCTCTGTGAGCTCGCTGGGCTCCTCCAGAGTCTCCAAATCAACTTTTGGGGCCGAAAAGTTGGGCAAAAACTGCCGCAAGTCCGGCAAATCCGTGTAAAAGGCTCGCGTCTCCTCATCACCCCAGGGATCCAGCACACCAAAGGCAGCACTGTCCAGCATATTGTCTATGACCGTGCCCGGATTGCAGCATTCCGACTCCTTGGCCAGCTCCGGCAGCGGCTCGCCCAGCAACTCCGACAGGGACTGGGCCGAGGCCAGGAGCTTATCGAAGCCCGCCTGCATCAGTTCGCATTTCTCACGTTTCTCCGTGGATATCTCACCCTTGCACTCCATAATCCTACGGATATTCTTGGTCATGTTCATCAGCTCGGCCTGCTCGGCCAGGACATGCTTGCACAGGGCCTTGAAGTAGCCCTTGAGCATGGTCCTCAGATTGAGCTGCTTGTCGGCGGTCAGGAAATCCGACTTGGGCACCTCCACGCCATATTTGCTAGCCAGTTGCTGCATCTTTTGGGGCACCAATCCGGCATACTCCTCCCCGCAGTGGCGACAGAATGAAAGTATAATCGAGAAGTTACTATGATCGTCCTTGTCCTGGGCTATTAGATGGACCAGGACCACGCCCAGCTGGGCCAGGCCCGGCTTCATTTGGATCACCCCTGAGCTAACCAGTTCGGCAAAGAGGCGCAGGTCAACCCGTAACTTGCTGGGATTACCGATCTTCTCGCCACTGGCCTTGATGTTTAGCGCCTTCTGCCAGGCCTCCAGAAATTGTACATCAAAATCCGCATAGGTGCGGTGGAGGCGGGAGGCCAGGGTGACCACAGCCGGGACATCGGTCATCTTTAGCTTGGCCTCCGCCAGAGCTGCACAGATTTCGGAGATGTATTTGCTAAGATTGAGGGCGGCCAGTTCGCGCAGGAGCCCGTCCAGCTGGGTGGCAGTGAACACCTTGAGTTTCTTTACAAATGCCGTGTTCTTCTTCAGGTTGGAGTCCAGGCGGGCGAAGTGCTCCTCGCCGGGCAGCTCGAAGTTGGAGTTTTCCAGGCGCAACTGGCGCTTGCTCTCGATCTTGTCGCTCAGCTCGCTTATGAACTGCTGCAGTTCATCGCGCTCCTCGGCCGAGGTGGCTTCCGATTCCGCCTCCGCCTCCGCTTCTACTTCCTCAGCTCCTCCACCTCCTTCGTTCTGGTTGTTGTTGTTCTCCGCATCTTGGCCAGCGACTGTTGTCGTGGTACTCGCTGGCGGCGACTGCTCATCGACGGCGGCGGCAGTCGCGGGTGTCGAATCGCTAGCTTGCATGGCGGGATCGGTGCTCGAACTCGATGCGAATCGGTTTCGATTGCTCGTCGCACGCTTCTCGGTTGCTCCGTTTTGAAATTCAATCTGCCAGCAGCCAGAAATCAGATTTCATCTGTGTTTTGTTGCCTCGGCTGCCTTGGCTTTTAGAGATGGCACAGCGCCGGGCACGGGGACTATCGGTCAAACGGTCACACTGAGCGAAAGTCGAGCGATAGTTCAGGCGGCAATCAAGCTGAAAATGGAAATTCTTGGGAAATTCTAAGGAAACTTCAAAATATTGCTGAAAAAAACTTAAATTATTATATTTAAAAACAGAATTTGTTCTTAGAAATTTTCCTTAATTTATTTTTCATATAAAAATTTCAATAAAATATAAAACACAAATAAGGGAAAACATAAAATTTTGTTTAAATTAAAGATTAGTTTTAAATTTTGTTTATGGAAATCAAATTAAATAAATAAAATCCTGCAACATATGAAAATCAATACGTTTCAGCCCCACCACTAACTGTCACTAACTATCGATAGCAACGCCATGCTTGCTGCGCTTCGATTTGAAACTGAACCGTTACTTTGCCATTTGACAGAAATTCAAATTTAAAACTTAAAACAAACATAAAAAATCCAAGAAATGTGAAAATGTCACACCAATCCAATCCACTAAACTAAAACTAACACAAGAAACACAAACACAAACCTTAAAAATAAAAAAATAAATATAAATACAAATACAAAAAAAAAAAAAATAAAGTTAATAAGAGAGAGACCTCCCGAGGACCATGTATTCTAACCAATTCGCCTACACCCGCGAGCGGCGTCGCTTCGGCCAGCAATGCCTCTTCCAGGACCGCAACGAGCTGATGGTCAGCATTCATCCCAGCGGCAAGCAGCGCCTCAAGTACATTCTGCGCAATCCCATAGCCATGTCCACCCAGCTCAGCAACCAGACGGCGCTGAGCGTGATGGAAACGGAGAATGTAACGTACGATGAGCGCGGATTGTACCACTACGAGGGCGGGTGGCCCAAGGAGGTGAATCCCCTGGACGAGGAGCAGACGCAGCGACATCGCAAGAAGGTGGAGCGCGACGATAGCTGGGGTGAGCAGGTCCTCGAGATGATCAAGAAGATGATGGGCGTGGTTGAGCAGAATAATGCCCTCAATATCTATCAGAATTTCTTTGCCGACCTGCCGTTAGAACTGGGCCACGATCTCAAGTTGCCCTTCAAGGCGCGCATCTCAAATGTGTTCCATGATCTTTGGCTGCCTGCGAGGGTTATGACCTCCATTGAATGGATGCCCAACAATAATCGACAGTTTATGGCCCACTTTACCAATCAACCGATGACGTCTTCCAGCCGCGGAAGTGCCGGACGCCATAACAAGATCAAGCAGCGAGTGCGTCTCCTAGCCGAAGAGCCAATTGGCAATGAGAATGGCTTCTACATTTGGGACGTTAAGAATCCGCTGAAGCCGCGCATTTCCTACGACTGCCACGAGCCTGTCCAAGTAGCCAAGATCTGTCCCAAGGACGAGGCCTACATGGTGGGTGGCACCAATTTGGGGCAGGTCTGCCTGTGGAATACCTTCAGGGGTGGGCAGCCGGTGCGCTCATGCCCCTTGGAGGTGTCCCACCGGGAGGAGACCTCTGCCCTCTGCTGGGTCCACTCCAAGTCCAACACGGAGTTCTATTCGGGCTCGCTGGATGGTTCCATCAAGTACTGGGACACCAGGGATCTGAAGATGCCGCTGCAGGAGCTGCTGCTTGAACCGGAACCGCAGGAGCCGCAGTCCAGGATGGATGCACATGGGGTTACGGTGTTGGAATTCGAGTACACCATCCCGGTGCGCTTCATCATCTGCAGCGACATGGGCTATGTCTTTGTGGGCAATCGCAAGGGGATGACTCCCCAGGAGGCTCTCATTAACCACTATCGTTTGTTTGCCGGCCCCATAAGGAGCATCAATCGGAATCCGTTTTTTGTCAAGAACTTCCTGGTCATTGGGGATTGGCGGGCTCGCATCTGGTCGGAGGAGGCCAAGGATGGCCCGAGTACCATGTATTTTCGGAAAAGGAATCAAATTATGTGTGGAGCCTGGAGCACGGGGAGGTGTTCCCTGTTTGTTACCGGGGATATCAAGGGTGTCTTGGATTTCTGGGATCTGCTGCTGAACCAGCGAAAGCCTATACTCTCCATAGACTTTAGGGTGCCCATCAAGAGTGTGGTCTTTCGTCCGGATGGAGATCTGCTGGCCATTGCTTTGGAGAATGGAGACACGCAGATCCTAACGCTGGACGAGGCCATGCGCACGGCCACCGGCAAGGAGAAGGCTTTAATTGCAGCTGTAGGTTCTCTCTTCTTAATTAATTATCCTTTGCTAATTTATTAATTCCCTTAGATGTTCGAGCGTGAGATCTCGCGCAGCAAAATCCTGGAGGCTCGCGTCGAGGAGATGAAGCTAAAGCGACGCACAATGCTTCAGGCCGAGGCGGCGCGTCAGGGCCAGGACGATGTCCCTGCTCTTGACCTCGATCCCGACAATCCCGATCAGTTTGTCATGATGATCGAGAGCGATCAGGAGTTCCGCAAGGCCATCAAGGACTTCCAGGACGAGCTGATCAGCGTGGAGCGTAAGCGATCCAAGCGCGTTGTCATCATGGAGCGCACTGTCTTCGAGGCACCAGAACTCAACGAGGACAGAGAGTCCATGTTCTACCCAAAGCAGCAGGTGCAAATTCGAAGTCAGGACAATAAGAGCAGGCAATCAGGGGATCAAAGAAAATCGATTACTTCCGAGCAACACACTTAAAAGGGACACAGTAGTCTTTAATAGTCTCTCTCTTACTCAAGTCTCTCTCTTATTTACTTTGAAAACTAATTAAAAAATGAGCAAAATTAAATGAGTAATTACATTGCCCACCTATCGAACTTAACAATTAAATCGATTTATTTTACTATGTAATTAAAAATATTTAATAGCACAAAAACACATACACACAAATCACACTTAAGGCCGGTATCCTTCAATTCATTCCAGGGATGTAAAAACCACTTGGAAATTATAAGTGCACTACAAACTTTGGGCCGAAAATTTACCACCAAAAAAAGGTGCAATAAAAAAATCGTAAATCTAATTAAAAATCTTAAAAGAACCCACAAATACTCACCCATTTAAGTGAAATCATAACACAAAATCACATTTCATCACTCTAGGGAGTACTCTTTGAAGTCTTTTATTAAGACGAACAAAAAAAAAAAAACAAAAAATATAAACAATTAGCCCGTCAACGTTCGCCTTTAATTAAGTAACAACCTTTCTAACAGCTAAATCACCTTGCTAAACTCACTTTCCATACGGCAATTAGCTGCACTTGTGTGCACACAGCAATTAAAAGGAGATAATAATTACACAAAAGTAGCAGTTGTAGTAGTAGTCGTTGTTGTTGTTGTAGTTATTGTAAAAAAAAAACAATGTTAAAGCTTTATGACCTACAGCGGAAGCAGCACTAAAACCCAGGAATCCTCAGTGCTCCTCTCTAGAGCTTGTCGGTGTCGACGCCCGTGTCCAGGAAGTCGTTCACCAGACGCATCGCCTTGCGTGGAATCAGGCGACCGATCTTCTCCACTCCCACAAAATGACGGGGAATGGCGGCCTCCTCCAGACCCTGGCGCTGGGCCTCGATAATGGAGGCGGCGGCCGTATCGGCAGGGATCAGTTTGAACAGGTTGGGGAAGCGGTAGCGGGGGTTCTTGCACAGACCCGTGTCGATCATGTAGGGGTAGATGGTGGTTAGCTTGACCTGGAGAAAAGAGAGTTATCGGTATTAGAATATTGATATCGAAAATTTAGATTTAAACTTACATTATTTTGGGGATTCTTGTGACGCAGCTCCTCGGCCAGGGCAGCCATGTAGCCGCGAACGGCAAACTTGGTGCCGCAATAGGGCACCAGGTTGATCAGTCCAAAGAGTCCAGCGCAGGAGGACAAAGCCACAATGCTGCCCTCGTTACGCTCCACCATATCGGGCAGGAAGGCCTGGATCATCCAGAAATGCGACAGCACATTGATGTCATACATCAGACGAATCTCGTTCTCGGTATGCTCCAGCAGAGGATGGCAGGGCATAATGCCGGCATTGTTGACCACCACATGAACGAATCCGTGCTCCTTGCGCACCTTCTGGGCCAGCTCTAGGAGCTCCTCCCGCTTGGTCACATTGCAGGCATAGCCGTAGGCCTTGCCGCCGCTCTTCTGGATCTCCTTCACCGTCTGGTTGTTGGTCTGCTCATTGACATCCCAGCAGATGACGGTGGCCCCCAGCTTGGCGTACTGCTGGGCCATATGCTTGCCCATTCCATGGCCAGTGCCGGTGATCAGGACTACCTTGCCGCCCACATTCTCCAGCGGAGCAGGTCGGAATAGGTTGACTATAGCCTCGACAATGGCAATCCAGAACTTGACGATCAGCATTACAATGTCCACGACCAGGAGGACGATGTTGTAGATGTCGGTGCTGTTGCCATTGTTGCTGCTGTTGCCAGCACTGGAAATGGACAAAGAATGATATTTTAAAAAATATTGATACATTTTATATAAATCACTTTTAAGAGGATATTAGAAGTACACTCAAAAAAATTTTTGCGTAATAATAGGTCCTAATGAAAGCTATTTTTCGAACGTATATTTGGGAATTTTTCCTTGAAAAAGGAGACAAATTTTTAATGATTATAGTACAAAATTAGTTACTTTTGGGGTACGTAACTTAATAATAATTAATAATAATTATAGGGTAAATTTTAGGGTAAATTCACCAATGTTTTTTTTAAATTTATCATTAAAGAAACTTCAATTAAAAAAAGGGCTTAACGTTGCACATCGCTTTACATTAAAGAAAAATTATAAAAATTAATCCTAAACAATGGGTTATTTTATTATTATTATTCTAGGGTGCCTTGCCTTACATTCTTTTCCTAAATTAAAAAAAAATGTTCTTAGCTTTAGGGAGGCCTTTCTTAAATATAAACAAATATTTTTATGAGTGTAATAATCCAGCTTAAAAGCCTTCGCCTTTCAGTTAATAAAAGTTAACTAAGTGAGCTTTGAGTTGGTCAAGTATTAAATTCTATCTTGATAACAAAATAATTCTAAAAAAAAGAAACATTATAACTAAATTAGATGTGCATTTAATGCAAATGGTAATTAATCTTTTTTATTCACTTAACTTTTCATGTGGAGACTGTGACATTGAACCCGGACTAAACCATTTGGCTTAGTGTGGTAATTAAGCTGAAGGGTGATATACACATACATATATAAATTACCTAATATTTATTTAGTAAGTATATATTATATGTAGAACTTGAAGTGCTTCAACTGTCATTACCTGAACCACCTTTGAACTGATTGACCCCTTGTTTAGGATAATTGCAACATTTGTTCATATTGTTGCATTTTAGATTAGATAAACACCAAACCTAAGCAACCAGAATATTACGTTACCTTTAAAATATAAATAATACCTCTAAAATATAATTAAATATTTAATAATATTCATATTTAATATTAAAAAATATTATAGAGGTATTATTTATATTTTAGAATTAATATAGTATATAAAATTAAATAAAATGTAGCTTATAGTACCTCTGGGGTTTAGTTTTATTTCCCTTTTGTTTTGGGAGTACAAAAATCATATCTCTATATAGAAAACCATATCTTTGTTTTTGGGTCTTTTGTGGGAAGTGCGTGCTGATGCTAGTTTTGACCCTTGATCCAAGCATTCATTATTATAGAAACACTAAAACCAAACTGGAGTGAAGTGGAGCGGAATGTGAGTCTGGGTCTGGGTTTGGGGTCTGGCCTAATCCGGCGAGTCCAACTCTTGCATGACCAGAGCCATCACATCACATCATTTGGGATGTGCGTGTGTGTTGAGCTTATCGCCATGTGGAGTGACCTTTTTGGCATCCTCAGTTCAGGCTTCTCCTCAGCTACACGGTGAGAAAATATTCCATGCAGATCTTTACTAATAAAAAAAGAGGTCTATGAAAGATAATCTAAAAAAAACTAGGCTCTGGTTAAAGGTTGTGTTTAAACATAAACAAAGTAAACTTTAAGCTTGAATCTTATTAATTTTACGATTTAATGTAATTTAATTTTTATTATAGAGTAAAGCTTTTTTTTAATGATTTTTTTTTTTGAGTGCCCCCTCCCTGGGTCTGGGAAAAGTGGGTGTTCAGCGCTTTTTCCCAGCTCTCGTTTTCATGTTTTCTCTAATTACACTGTTTGCCGGCACTGCAGCTGCGTGCCTCGATCTTGGTCATATATGGCACAGATATTACGACATGTAGTCCAGTAAATATATATAAATATATACGATCGTGCCACTCCCGCACTTCCACTTCCACAAAATAATAGAAATGAAAAAAAGTTTGAGAACAAAAAAATCGCCCTTATCGCTGACATTTCTGGAATGCTATTTATAAACACACCTTCTGACTCTCGCCGAAAGCGTGCCGATACCGATGAAAGCCGTGTTGTTACCAAGAAAAATGCACCCCACGAATTAGCTTAACCCCAGGGTGGAGGTGAGACTGAAATAGGGTGTTCAATTCTAAGCAATATTTTGACCAAGGCGATTTATTGTGACTATACAAATTTTCATAGAAAATCTGAAACCACTGAAAAATCAACCAAGAAATGGGAACAATTTTCGATAAATTCGATATATTAAAAATGTATAATTCGATATGCATTTTTTGATATTTTTATAGAAAATCAGAATTATGAATTTTACATTTAGAAACCACAAAAATCAGTATTAAATTATGAATTTCCCTTTCAATATTCTTAAATTATTTGTTATTATTTTTTAAAAATTATTATCTATTATTTCTTTTTTAAGATTCCTTTTTTAAGGCTTCAAGAAGACTTTTAGGAATATTTAAAGCCCCTTCAAACTTTCAATTTCTGGTCTTAAAATCTTTTGTTTTAAATAATGTTTTGTAACCTTAAAAATATTTAAAACCTTTTGGTTCCACGCATAACTAAACACGATCTTTGGGCTGAACTTGATCCGCAGCTAAAGGGTTATTTTGGAAGAGTATTATTTGACTTGTTTTAAGGAAAAAAAAAAACCCAAATGAATGGTCAAAGGTGGGTAATCCACGATCGCGACGGATGTATCTGTACCAGCAAATGAGGTGTTTTCTGGAGCACCTGCTTGAACCCTGCTCCTGGGGAGGTGGCTTCTGGGTGGCTGATAAGAGCCCAGCGCTATCGCTTATGGCAACTTTAATGGCCCCTCTAATGTGAATGTGTTCCATTGATAAGGCATAGGTGCTCCTCTCACTCTCACTCTCTTTCTCACTGGCTGTTTGTTGCCAACAGCTCTAGATTTTTATATATATTTATTTTTATATATATGTTTTTTTTTTTTTAACACTGACCTTTGCGACACTTTGGTCATTTTTGAAAGATTTCGGCTCAAAAAGGATTTTCCGAAAAGGATCTCGGGAGACCTGTTTTTGGTGGCAAACCGTTAGCGGCTGTTAACGAATTCAAACTGAAAATTGTACAGCTAAGTAAACACCGCACTACGCACCGCTCCGTGCCGCCGGTCGTATAAGTTATTATTTCAAATCTACACAAACACACACACACACAGGCCCAGATACTCGCTCGTACTTTCAGATACACTACACTACTCATAGATACAGATACAGCTACAGCCGGGCCAACGGCAACGGCAATGGCAACGGCGACAGCGACTGCGACAGAGCGTTCTATAAACATTGCTCCGACACATGTTCATCCGATCCGATCCGATCCGATCTATATGGAACGAGACCCCAGTTCCGCTGGGTAGGGGTGCTCCAGTCTGTGTGTGTGTTAATCAGGGTCCGATAGTAATAATACCAAGACTAAAAAAATGATATATATGTCATATAAAAATACACACAGCCCACGGCACACACACAGAGTTATCCCCCAGATGGAGAGATACTTTTCTCCCTAGAGATTTGATATAGAGAAAAGGGGTCTCCCCCTAGAACGTCGATCATTTGCTCTCTCAGCATGATGAATCGGAAATGGAGAAGATAAGGACTTGCCTGCAGTCTGATCTTTAACCCCCCCTATAGAACCCTTTCAAAGCAAGCTAATCTCTTAGAATCCAGAGGTATTCATAAGCAAATGCTTTTATTTATAGAATATTTGTCATGCCATAGAGAAGCAGACAACTTGAACTTTGCTTTAAAGTAAGAGGAACTCTAAGAAGGATGTTTATAAACAATTTCAGATATTTATAGCTTTTAATTTTTAATAATTACAAGATAGACCTTTTTAAATATTTAAACACAAAATATATAAAGCTTCTAGAATTTGTAGCTAACATAGCTTATTAATTAATAAATTATATCTTTTATAAACTCTGAAAAGATCTCGTTTTCACCCTGTACAGTTGATCCCTGCGATCCTAGTTAATCTGAAGTTGTGATTAGATTGGCAGGTCCAAGGATCTGCCAACTCACCGTGATGAATCAGTTTGCGCAAAAACTTTGCGGGTCAAAGTATGACTACCCCCTGAGAACTCACTCTAACCATATCGATAAGCGATAAGCGGGATTAGTCAGAGAAAAAAATAAATACAAAAAAACAAGAAATAGTACAAAATTGCAGTCACTCTTCTACACCTAACTGTATAAATTATATTCTGTTATCAAGTTGCACTTATATATCTTGTTTACATAGTATTTACGCTAGGGATACGTAATATGGCGGATCAACAAAGTGGTCAAGTAGCAGCCGGCCTTCCCATATAATTAATTAATTAACTAATACTGACAAGCTGGGGCGGTTTGCTGTTTTAAGTCAATACAGAATGGGTTACTTCCAATTTGAAAATTACCTTTAATTAACCCATTAAATGTTTAACGGATAAGATTGATCCATAAAACAAAGCATTCGGTGGGGTTAAAGGTTAACGATTACGATTTTGATTTTTTCGGAGTTTTATTTGATAAAGTTAAGTTAAGGTTTCCTAAATTTATTAAATAATAATGAG
>JAEIIJ010001241.1:0-15667 GCA_018904815.1 Drosophila ogumai
TTTATATAAAGTAATTATATTTTAATCACTTAAATTAGTGATTAAATTCCCTTATTATTTAGATTTCCCAAAATTAGCTGGCCAAATAATTAAATACAGGATAAAACAGGCTTTTATCTGCTGCCACAACAAGTGGTCACCGCACAGGAGCCACCACCGGAGAGGCCTAATCTCTTACAGCGAAATCTCGGCGACAATCTGGGTGTCGTCTTCATTTCATTTTTTGTTGTTGTTGTGTTTTTTTTGGTGTCCCAAGTGAGTTGTGAGTTACCCTGGCAGAGCTGTAACTGTGACTGCTCCCATCCGCCTGTGGCTCGGGGTCTCGTGGGTGCGGTTGTGAGATATCTCTCTCTCTCTCTCTCGGATCGGATTGGATCGCCACCCACTCGCATTTGCATGAGCCACAGCCACAGCCAGAGCAAGAGCCAAGCCCAGACCGGTGGTCAGCATCAGCATCGGCATCAGCATCAGCATCGGCGGCCCCTTGCCTTATTGATGACTTTTAACAGCCGCAGCAGCAGCGTCGTTTAAATAATGAGCCCACGGGTCGAGGCCACCAGCCGGCGTCATCATCATCATCGTCATCTCTAGGTGCACACACACCTCCGCATCCGCAAGTCATCAATGGCTCGGAACCGATACCGATCCATCTCCCTCCTAGAGGTTCTCTCCCCATCAGCTGTCACATTGGGCAATTGCCATAACGATTGCCCAACCGAAAACCGAATCCTGAATTCGAATTGCCGCGTCATCGCTGCAGTCTCCAGGGGATCGATCTACTATATATCTATGCTATGCATGTGACAATGTCCAGCTGAATCTCGGACTCACTCTCGATTTTATTTGTATTTTCCACAGTCAGTGCCGTTGCTCGAACGTCGTTCAACCGCGAAATTGCCGCACAAAATTCAAGCAGCTGGGAAATGGGGAAAAGTCGGAGGTCAAAACAATGTCAGCAGCCGAAGAAAATGCCTTAAATAAAGCTGATAATTGTTGCGGAGTTTTCAAGTATTGTTGGAAGCTAAGAAAATAATTTTAATAACATTTATTAGTTTATCTATAAATTAAATGCTTTCGTAGGATATTAATAAAATTCTTTACAAAATTGAATTAGAATTTTAATAATATTTATTTGTTTATTTATAAATTAAATGCTTTCGTAGGATATTTATAAAATTCTTTACAAAATTAGAACTTTAAAAGGATAACAAATTTATTAATAAGAGCTACAAGTGACCAAAACGAAAGAAATAAAATACATGTTTAAGGGATTTCAATTACAAGATACATTTTAATAAATTTAATAAATAAATAACTAAATTAAGTAATATAGAAATTTAATATTAAATAAATAAGGCCTACCAGCTACCAAAACATTAAGAAAAAATTATGAATAAATGTTTGGGAGATAATATTTAATAAACTAATTAATAAAAAAAATAAAAAATTAATAAATAAAAATGAAATAATAGTAGACTGCCAAATTAAATTTCAATTACATTTTACGTTAAATAAGACCTACAAGCTATCAAATAAATATAAAATAAAAAGAGAAAAAATGCTTAGGAGACTGTAGTAAATAAATACATAAAGTAGTGAATAAAATAATTAAAAATTTAATTCATTTAACAAACATATTAAAAAAGAATATCCTATACACATAGCCCAAAAAAATCGCATTAGTACTTGCTGATTTCTTCAAGTGACTATAGTGGCCCCAAGTCCATGATGAGTCCACGCATATTGGTGCCATATGATTAGCGGAGCGTCGCCGAGGCATGACAATCCATCAGATGGCGATGGCCATGTGCCCACACCGCCGTCACCGTCACCTCCTCCAACTCCAGCTGCGACGAACCTCGTTTCGGATTCCGACTAAATCTTGGCCCAGGCTTGCCGCCACCAAACGAAATAACATCATCATCATCGCCGTCGTAGTCGTCGTCGTCGTCTTGTGCCATTGATGACCAGGAAGGCTGGGCGTGGCCGGCATGCCCCGTCAATTGCCCAACTTGGGCAGGGACTCTCGTGGGCAGCAGAGAGCTGGAGGGTGGGGCCCTGCCCCTGCCCTGTGCACACCCAAAACAAATTCTGTTTTCTTTTTCTTTTTTTTTTTTTTTAATAACAAAAAACAAAACCAAAACCAAAACAAAAAAAAAATCGACCAGAGAAACCCAGCCAAAAAGTGCGATCGCTTACAAGTACAAAATTGTCCCAACCTACGCTTCGTCGATCTCGCCCCATCTCTCTTGGGGGGAGGGCAGTGGCGGAGCTTTAGGGAACCCCTCTTTTTTTTAATAAAACAAATAATTTTATTAATTATACATATAAAGTACATATCGCTCTCAATACCATATCAAAAATATCGTTACATTGAAAGAAGAAACTTCTCAGTCTCTCTAGCTTTCTCTTTCTCTTTCGCTTTGCCTGCAATGTACAATCAACAAAAGAGAGAATTTTTTTTTTTTGGCTGCACTTTAGGCTTAGAATTATAATTTTGTATTGAGTTATTTTTAAAGCTATTTAAATTTTGTATATCTTAATATTATAAAACCCCCTTAAAGACCCCCTCTTTCGGCTGCCCCTGTCACGGCCGGTGCGTGCGCAGATGCAGCAGCCGCGATATCGGGCCTAAATGGGAGCAAAGCAAGATATAATGCCAGAAAAGAGCCAAAGACAGAGCCCGACTCGAGTAGGCCTCCGCCTCATTTCATATTCATCGATGTGGGGCACGGCCAGGAGATCTCGGCTGGATCTGTGTAGGATCAGCAGGAAGTCTCTCCTTGGGGAGAGAGAGATAGAGCCACCCCTGTGCCCACCCATATATACATATATATATATTTTTCGATATATATATTTAATCAACTCTGGCTAAATACTTGGACTTGGCCCAGTAGTTGTATGGCGGTGTCATGCGCCACCTTAACAGCATTTGCCAGCCAGCCAGCCAGCCAGCCATTTGTCATTGGAGCACGGGCTAGGCCCCAGCTGAAAATAGTAAAAATAAAGCAGGCACCAACATTAGGCACTGCAAAAAATAAAAAATAAAATATAAAAAGGAATTATTAGTGGTCAATAAATTATGTGAATTAAAAAGGAAAGATACGGCATGGGTATTTCGTTAGCAGATCAATAGACTACTTTAACTTTAACTGGCTTTTCCCGCAATTTTGTTTTTCCTTTAAAATTTCCCTTAAAAATAGTCAAGAAATTTATTTCTTGAGCCGTGTACCTACCCAGGGGAGTGCGATTCATTCATTATGTGGAAGATCTGGCCGGGGCAAGTCATTCGAATTCATAGCGCAGACTGCGTGGGATGTCGCCGTCGTCGTCGTTAAAGCTAAAGAGCAAACACTGGCAAAAAATAAAAAATAAAAATAAAAAATAAAAAACAAGAGAAAAAAAAAGCCCCCTTAGCAAACAAAAGATTTTTTTCGGAGTTAATAACAAGTATATATAGTAAGTGCGGAGAGTTCAGGTGAAGTGGGCATACTCTAACCTGCTCTCCCATTTGTCATATCTCCTTTGGTCCATCATTAAGGCGGCGACATCATCACCAGATCGGGGCGATACGATATACATGTATTATAATAGGGTATAAAATACCAGCAGAGATGGATTTGCCAGCGACGATGACGCTGATTGCCATCGGGAGATGCGAGTCCGTATATATCCCAGCGATATTGCAATTAAGATAAAGTCGGCGTTTTTTTTCGGCTAAAGACAAGTCAGTTTAAGCCGCTCCCCCTTTGGTTTCTTCGTGATTCTTTGGACTTTGCTGTACTAGCCTTTGTTCTTCCAGTCTTCTGCAGTCTCCTGTCTTTTTTCTAAATTTTTAGCACACGCAATGAGTGCCGACAGCTTCTGGAATTGAATAGGAAAATCTGCGAAGAACCTCTAAATAATGATTCATTGATCTCATAATTAAAGAATTATTTGTTAAAAAATCTCTGGATTCCCCTTAGAATGAAACTCTGCTAATTCTTTCTTAATTAATATATTAAAGCCATTAATTTCTTCTACAACTTTCCAGTAGCCTTTAGCCTTTTTTTCCCCTTGCATTTTCTTGTAGTCACAACATAACCTTGGAAAATTCAGAAAGACCAATGAGGGAAAAATTAGAAAACTCAGACAATATTCCACACTCTTCGCCCTATCTCTCTCCCGAGAGAATACTATAAATAATATATATAGGAAAAAGTGTGTGTTTAAAAATATATATCCACAACGGACGGAATTTTCAAGTTCACCCCCTGCTATGAGCTGGCTCCCTAGACTTTTCCCAGTTCTGGCGGGGATGATGGCTGGTCAAATGTGGAGCGTTGCGAGAACTGAAGCGACTGAAACCGAAACCAAAACCGAAACCATTCCATGCCCATTCCCATTCCCATTCCCATTGTCGGTGTCACAGCCATGGCCATCCATCGCATCCCCCCTTCAATATAGATATAGGAATAAGAATAAGACTGAGATCTGTGATCTGTGATCTCCACAACGGCTGGCGGTGGCTTAAAATAACATTACGCGGGGTCTTGAGATCGGAGACCCGGGTCCGTTCCATTGCCTGGCCTGGCCTGAGTTGAGTTGAGTTGAGTTGCGGCTGCTCACATGTGTCTGCCATATGTTGGTCCGTGGGACAAGACAAACGCCCATCGGTTTTGGTTTGCATCACGGACTGGCCGTGGGGCTGTGCCAGGCACTACAAGAAAATATTTGCTCTAGATTTCAATAAAAAATATGTCATTAAAATATGTAAGCCTAAATTTTGATTTTAGAAATCCATTAATCAAAATTATTTTGTTAACAATTTTCTCCGAATTTTTGTTAAAGCCAAAAAAAAAATCTAGATCTGCTAGGCTGGGGTTCCACCTTCTTCACTCCCTCATTTTACAGCTTAAAAAATTCTATTGACAAAGTGAAATTCTAGTGAAATATTTAATATTATTTTGTCACCGTGTATATGCGATCCCCTCCTTAGGCGATCTCCTTTTTGGATCCATGCCACCCCTGCGGTGATGCCCCCAAAAATGGCCGACGTCTCTTGGTGGAATCGTTCGTTCCATTTGTGGACACACTTGAGATTCCATTAATTCCCAAATATTTTCATTTTGTTGAAAATGTTTAAAGACAGCCAGCAAAGCTGAGAGCGGTGGCAGGCAAATCAAACGACATATAACAGCATATCAAGTGCCCGTTGTCTTGTCACTGGGTTTTATTTATGGTCGCTACTGTAAAAAGAAAAAAAAATCAATGAGAAATTGTCACTTGGACAGTCCGTGATCGCATCATCTTGAAAAAAGACAAGGAGGAGGCACAAAATTTGTCTTACAAACAAGGAGAGTCAAAAAAATAGCTCAAATTTTAATATTTAATGCCTGAATCCCTCTTTTGTTCTACTAAATATTATTTTTAATGTAAAAAAATACATTTAGATGTATAAATTAATGTTTCTTTATTTTTATTTGTGTTTGGAAAGGGAACATGAGTAGCAGCTTTAGCTGGTGCCTGTACATGGCAGGCAAAGCATAAAGAGAAAAGCCGAGTTTTTTCTTTTTATTTCTCTGAGGGAAAATAAACCTTATTTTCTTATTCAATATTTCTTTTTGAATTTTATTACTTTTATAACTTAACCTTCACCTTAACATTTTATAAAATAAAACAAAAATATATTAAAATCCGGCGCTCCTATAATTCTGACCTCAAATATAAGAACTCTGAACTCTGAAACCCTCTGAAGTGGGTGACCTCTCCGCCTTTCGGTTAACCGCAGTGAAAAACGAGGCTCAATGTAGGCTGCTGATGCCCAAAGAAAATCCGATTGGATGGGATCTCCGATTACGGTTAAAGAGAAACAGAACAGGACAACGCCAGGATTCTCTCTGGAGTGGCTTCAAGTGCTTGCTCCTGCACTTGTCTTGGGATTTCAATTAACTACAACTATATGTACATATATTCTCACAAAAAAAAAAACCCCTAAGAAGTGCCGACGCTTCGAAGGGGGTAAAACATGTGTCCATTAAGAGTATGATTTTCCAAAGCCTGGGAAAAAAAATCCTAAACCTATCTTCAGTAGAGAGATAACTGAAGGACTTTTTAAAAAATATAGTATAATATGACTTTCCTAAAATCCTTTAGTTGTAGATCCCCCTAAGAAGACTAGTTTCCCTCCAATCCGCTTACCAATTTCATTGCTTCATCTAGTTGGGCCCAAAGACTCTGGTTAATGGCCCAGAACAAGGTCCGATGGTGGAGCACAGCCAACCCACCGCCACGCAAAGAGGAGGCAATGAGGACAGCCGGTGGTTGAGGTCTTTTTTTTCCGCGGCAAAAAGGACTTATGCCTCACGGTAGGTGGAGGCCTGTTGTTAGCCTTCATGGCCATCGAATGTATAATCGATCACTTGGGTGGCCAGGACACAGGCCGAGTTTGTTGGGTCATCTAAACAAAGGAAGTCAGGGGGCTGGTGTCCTAGAGGTGGAGGCGGGGCGGGGGGCAGAACAACTCAGAACCGCGGACGAAAGACTCGAAATGTGGCACTCGCTCTCGTTCGCCGTCGCTAAAATTTGTTAAATCGATAAACTTTGTTTAGTGCGCGGAAACAACAAGAAGTCAGCCAGTCAGCCGGTCGAATCCACGGCGATTTCGACCGCGGCTCAAAACCACAGAGCTCGACAGACCATCGCCTCTGACTCCCCAACTAACCAAACGAATCGAACCTACCAGATACATTACACCAAAATATAGCAAGCCTTGTATTTCAGAGGGATCTCTCAAGAGATCTTAAAACAAAATACATTCTTCTGGATAAAAATTTTATAATATATGAATTTAGTTTATTGAAATTTTAAATTTACATTTTTTTTAACTATACTATATTAACAATAAAAATGTAGTTTATGATATCCTAAATACTTGTTTCAAGCTAAGAGTATCGCAAATGTTGTAAGCTTTAATATAAAGAAATTTTAAATATAGAAAAATTACACAGTTAACGTTAAATTATTGATTTTGTCAAGGAAAGAATTTATTAATATTATTTCAAGTATTTGAATTATTTTTTTATGTTAGCTTCGAGATGTAGATATGTAAAAAAAAAAATAAATAAATATGATATGATAGAAATAAAAAATCTCGGACATAAAATAATTTCAAAAATATTGTAAACTTAAAAATAAAACTGAATTTTAAATATCCAATAGAATAGTATTTAATATTAAAAAGTTTCATAATATATATCATTCTTAAAAAATGATTTCTGCTATTCTACAATTTTTTAAATTATAATAATTATAAAGTTTATATTAACATATGTATATATGTATAAACAATTTAAGACAAAGTTTTACCTCTTAGCGACAACTTCAGTCAACTTCTTCGGCCTTCCTTTGCATTATTTTTCTAGAAATTATATATAAATATATTTTATTTTGGAAATTGCGTCAATCAGCGATTTGTCAACATAGCAAGCGGACCTTGCCACCTCTCACCTGGGCCACCCCATCCTTCATCAGGGTCGTTTAATCGATCAGCGGGATGGCCGCTGGCATTAAGAAGTCGCTTTGGTATCGGTATCGGAATTGGTGCCACCACCACATTATTTTGTGGGTGGTTCCAGTGGTTGACACCGCGGCATAAATATATGCATTTGTATACATATATATTCATATATATGTTCCTGACCCCCAAATCGATCTAACAAAGCTGTTCACGCGACAATTAATGGTTCGGGCCAAGGAAGAGGGAAAAAAGAAGGAAAGAAAAATCCTTATACCAGCCAGAGTTGGGGGAGAGTTTACCCCCACTTAAGATATAATATATATGTATATATATAGAGGAAATTGCACTCAGAACCGGTAGCCGTGATAATGGTCAGCCGTTGGCCAAAACGATTTATTACCAAAGCCAGCCAACGATCGCTGATGCACTGCAAATGTGCCTATAAAAAAAAAGTTATAAAAATAAATCTTTATTTTTTTTCTAGTATATATTTTTAGGGGTTTTTTTAAGTTAAGCTTTAAAATTAAAATTTAATTTAAAAATAAATGTGCAATATTTTTAGCAGTGTGACCGGCCCGAGCGGCAATCACGGTACGCAACGGCTAATGGAGCGAAGCTGGCCAAGAACTGGCCGTTGGCCATTGGCCAAGTTGGCCAACTTGGCCGCTTCCTCGATGATGGATCACAGATTGAGATTCGGTCGGGCGGCTGCTGGGCCAATTTGTCGACACTTTTTGGACTTGAGCGGGATGCTGCAGCCGCAGGACCTCCTCTGGCTGACATAATGATGCAGCAGAAGTGCTGCTGCAGGGTCGCTGCAGCCACTGTTGCTGCTGCAGTTGCAACTGCATTTTCGGAGTGCACTCTAAATCTCAAGCATCGCTTCCTCTCTTTGCTTTTTTTCTTCTTCTGGTTTCTACCTCGCATATGTCACAGGCAGGCAGGCAGGCAGGCGGCCACCCCCTTTGGTAATTGCCGGCAATTCTGCAATTTTCGTTATTGTTAAATGTCGGTTTTTGTGCTCGGTTTCTGTAGCTTTATGTTTTCGCTTTTTATTTGCAGTTTTCAGTTTTCAGCTTTTGGTTTTGTTTCGGTTTTTTTTTTTATATTTTTTTTCAACGCGAAAAAATAACGAAAATGCAAGCGAAACTCTCACATCTCGCCGACAATGATCGGTAGTAGAGGAGCCAGGCGTCCATCGATAGCTGACAGAGCCGGGCCTTCATCTGCATATATTAAAAAAGGTATGAATATATACACTGAGAAAAAGGGAAATAATACAAAATATATAATATAAAGGAAAATCATTAAATATTCTAGGCCTTTTTAGACAGAATGTTTTATTATTTTATTTATTTATTTATTTTTTTTTTGAAAATTGAATATTTCTGGGATATTTCCTTTAAAAACATATTTTTGATAAATTTTACACAAAAAATATTTGTATACTTTCTTGATTTTTATAATATTCAATTAAATTCATATTAAATAGAAAAAATGTATACCAAAAATCTAAGATATATTTTTTTATCACTTTAAACTCCCAAGTTTTAATTGTTGAGGTATTTTGTCGATTTCTCTCAGTGCATGCATGTGTAATGAAATGTGTGATTGCGTACACACGTTGCAATTGCGAAGGTTCCTCTCGAATTCACACTCGCCTTTCGGATTTGCGGGTAATTGCTCGGCTCTGCTTAGATTTTGCCCACCCCCGTCTGGCTTTACCCTTCATTTATTTATTTTTATATATATTTTTTTTTTCGATCTTTGATCTTGCCGAGTCGGATTCGGAATCGGAATGTTATATCCCCAGTGCAGGAATTTGCCCTTGTGCATGGAAGTGGCTTTTTTCGCGTGGTCAGTTTTGGGTTAAAAATCAAACTTGTATGTATTGTTTTTAAATCGAAAGAAAAAAGTCCTTTATAATTATATATTTTTTAAAAATCTTAAAGTTTGGTATATAGACCCACAAATAAAAATATCAATAGAACCTCTAAGCCAGAATAATAATACCCTGTTAAAGGAGTAAATAATTCGCAGTTTATCATATACTTTGGCCTCATTCCTGGCCAATTCCAAATCATTTCCATATTCATTTCCATTTCCATTCCAATTTTATTCCAGCTGCGGTCCGCTAGCCGGCTTGCTCGTGTGAGCGGTCTCCGTTCGACTGATAACAGTTATAGCGATGCCCGGCGACCCCTACTCCACAGCCACATCCCCATTTGCCCCCGCCCCTGTTGGCCAGTAGCCCTCACCTTGGCACTTCGTCGTGGCACACATTGTGTTGTCCCCCATCACCCCCCCTTACTCCACCGGCATCCGCTCTCTCCACCTTTGTGGGGTGGCGTTCTCTTAAGCTCGCTCTCTCTCCAGCAACGCCGGCAGAGCTTACTCTCTCAGCATGTCTTTATGTGTGTGTGTGTGCTACCTGTACGTTGAAAGAGAGCCGCAGGTGAAGGAGGAGTATGTGTGTGGATGGGTTATGAGCTTATGGGGAAGGGGTAGATGGACCGCGGGGGGTGGCAGCAGGCGATTGTCAAACACAAATGTGCGAGAGCAGAGACGGCGGCCAATCGATGACGAACGCGCGTGTGCGACGCCACACATGTGTGAAAGTGCGTATGTGTGTGGGGGAGTGGGAGTGCGACTGGGCTTGCATATAGCGCTATTAAAATGTATATAAGTTATAACTTCACATATGTTTGTATGTATGTTTTTAAAGTTTTAATATGAGATTTATTAAATCAAAATAGTTTTTCATTATAAACAATAGTATAATTATAGCAATGATATTTTATTATTACTATTAGTATTATTATTATTCAATACAAGTTATGATATGTGGGATTCTATAGATAGTTGAATTGGAATTACCATTTAATTCCTGAAAATTTTTTTCAGCAAACGCTTTAATAATTTAAATATTTCATTTTCAATATAGTATTTAAGTCTAAAATTTGGGATCTCATTTCATTTAACATATTTAAAATAAATTCTTTTAATATTTTAATACTCCAAACTTTTTCAAAAACCGTAATTTTAAACATATTAAAAAATGTTGGACAAGTGCAATGTGAGTGATAACAAAACTCGGACTTCAGAGCACAAACACCCCATGTCACCCAACTCCCGACACCCCCCCAAACCACTCCTCCTTCGCCCACAAAACAATTAACAACAAAAACAATTCGACACACACTCGCAGCATTTGAAGCTCTCATATGTGTGAGAGTGCGCTGATTCTCATATCAAAGAGCCTGACATTAATGGCAGCAGCGACGCGACGCTGGTCGCGACAGCGCTGTCCGGCTTTTTTGTTGCTTTTTTTTGTGGGAGGACAGGCAGGCAACATGTTCGATGTCGCGGTTGCCACTGAGGAGCACCAGCGGAGGTGCGGTGATCATTCATTGAGGGATGCACCTTAACCCCCCAACGCTGCTATTATTATGGTACAACCCCCCCGCCCCGAACCAATTGACATGACCTTTGGAGGCGCTTTGGCGTCGATCTCTGGCGAGCTTGCAACGTGTTGGAAGCTGTGCAGGTTGGGCGCCACTTCGGTTGCATCCTCCAAGCACGAAGGCAGCCGCCACAAAGACCGCCAAGCTCCACCAGACGCTCTTGGACACGTCCGACGAGGACGCCTAAATTGTTGATAATGTGGTTTATTATTTATTATGGCTATTCATTTAATTAGCACTTATAAAACTAAATTTAGAATAAGAAAAGTAAAGGTTTTAAATTAATATAGTAATACAAATAATATTTAATTAAAATTACAGAAGTAATAACAATTTTAAAAAATGTTATGTAATAAAGATTTTGATTTATTTACGTATCCGAAAAAACAGTCGGATATAGATTTAAATTATAAAAATGCAAACAATAAAATAAGAACATAAAGACACTGTCACTTTAAATTAATTTAAATTTAAGAAAATAAATACATCACTTTTCTATTTATATTTAGTCTATAAAATATATTCCCTTAATAGTTTACTTATTTATTTATAGAAACATTACTTCTTTTTATTTCAAGTAAATAACAAGTCTTTCTTGTTTTTTTGTTTGTTATTTATTTAAAGCCTGAAAGGTGCGCGCGCGCTTTGATGTCCCTATCCGTAAGGCTGTTGTGGTCCTTGTTCGGTGTCCTTGCTGCCTGGACAGTTGTAATTGCGAGAGGGTTGTAATCGCGCCCTTAACTAGCACGAGTGTGTGTGTGTGCCTGCGATTGACCAGAGTGACCAGCCTGAAAAGTTGCCACCCCTTTGCGATTTGCATGCGTGTGCGTCGAGCTTCGCTCTAGCGCTGTCCCGCTTTGGCCAGTGTGGCCGGTGTACCCACCCCCACACACGCACCAACACACGCACACACACATGACCAGCGGCAAATAAACAAACGCCGGCAGCGACGCGGGCAGAGAGCGCGAAGCCAACCCACCACCGCCACCACCACCACCACCTCCGCCGACACCATCATCACAAGCACCGGCACGGCACCGCACCGTTAGGAAAGGGCTGCGTCGGCGTCGGCCTCGGCGTCGCCAAAATCAAATTGCCAGATTGGCATTAAAGTGCAAAAGCCTGAAATGAAATTGAATTATCTGCAGTCGCTCGCAGGACATCGTCGCGTTCGGACATGTTCGCCTAAGCTCGCTCTTCCACTCACACACAGCGCCGCCTTCTCTTTTTGGCCAGCGCTCGACGCTCTTTCTCCCGCTCTCTCAAGTCTCGTGCTCGTGTCCAAAGCGAGCTTTCGTCACACTTCCAACGCGTTCGCTGGCGTTCGTTCACTCGTTCGTTAAGTTGGAGCGTGGTCGCCGCGGTGTTTTTGTTGCTGCTTTTGGTGGGCCCTGGACAGCGGCGACAGGCAAAGCTGCGCAGCTTTCAGCGACAGCGGCTGAGGCAGAGGCAGAGGACCAGACGGCAGCGAAGACGCGCTCGCCGCTAAAACGTCGCAAGTAGTCGCGTACTTCCGCCGTTACCGTTAGCACCGCACAAGCCGGAGCCGCTAAAGCGCGCACACACATACACACGTTTACCGTTGGCCGTCGTCGCGGCAAATAATAACAGTTAATCGAAAAGAAAAACAAAAATATATCAAAATACGAAACGAAAATAATACTGAAATACGTACGACGAAATGGGAAAATAATTAAAAGAAATAAGAAAAAAGAAACGAAACGAAAAGCAGGCATTCTTCTGTGCAATCTTCCATTTTTTTTTCAAGTGTCTCGGAGTGTGCTTTACCAACCAATTGGGTATTTTTCGATTCGTTGTTGAACCAACTCCAATTGGAATCTTATTTGGGAAAATGACACCGCGTGCGAAGGTGACAACGACAGCGACGACAACAACAAAGGCAACAGCAAAACAGACACAGCTAAAAAACAAGGCTTGACGAAAAGTATCAAAACCGAAGGAAGGAAAGGAAAACCCAAAACCCGAGTGCAAAAGGTTTCTATAGGAAATATACAACAATCACAAAAAAAAAATAAAGGAAAATAGAAAATAAAAGTGATAAAGTGCTCAAGTTTAGTTCCATCAAAATTTACAGATATCATCCTTGTATTTTGTTTGTTTTGTTCCGGTTTTCCTCCTTATGGCAGCCCAAGAAAAGCCATCAAAATGACAAAAACAACAAGTAAAACCAAAACTGAAGCTGTCTGATTAGAAACTAGATAATAATTAAAAACAATTTTTTTTTTTATAAAAAAAAAAAAAACACCGAAACAAGTGCAATAACAAAAAATACGAAGCGGAGAGTTGTAGTAAAAGAAAAAACAAAATATAAACCTAGATTATATATTTTGAAACTTTCTTCATTGGAATTGGAAAACCCCAAGTAGAAATCGTTTAAAGTCGCGGTTAAAGTGTGTGTTTTTTTTTTTGGAGATCGGCAGGACATTGCCCTTTGTGGGGTTAAGTGTGCCTGTGTCTGTGGCGAAGATTAAATCACCTTCCGGAAACTGGAAAGAAAAATGAGAATTAAAATGCCCGCGGTTCGAATTGCACAAGGTGAGTGTTAAAGGGTTAAAGTTTAAGTTTCCAATTGGGACATAAACAGCTGACTTCTACAGGGTTTGAGGTTTTATTGGGTTACCTGATAGAATTCTTAGGTAGTTGTAAAGAGGTCCTTTTGACATTTAATTTTACCACCATACATTATTTGTATTTTGCCACTTATTATTTATATTATTATTATCAGAGATTTTGGTTCCTTAATTTCGTTTTAAGGTTAAAGGTTAATATGTTTAAATATTAATTTCTAAGGCTTTAATTTACTTTTATAGATAAGGACACCTAAAAAATAGTTTCTTACACATAAAATTAATTTTAAAAAATTATAAATTTATGTTAATAAAATAATAAACTGAAGATTAATATATATTAGATAAAATCTTACCAAATGTAACGTAAAAAACAATTTTTTTATTTATTTTAGCTGCTATAAAGACTTGTGAAGTAACAATACATACATTTATAAATTAATACCCTCTTAAGATATAGCTTTTTTCTTAGAAGAAAATGATTTCTAGAGTGACCAAAGCCAAGTAAATCGGCAAGGTGAACCCTTGAAAGAAGATGATCTCAGTATCTTGTTCTGGAATGTGTGTTCTAGGTTCGGCTATAGCCTATGGTCAGGCCATATCAGTCGACCATGTCGCACCCGCACCCGCACCCACACCCACACCCCTCCCCGAACCATATGGAAGGTCTCCTTATTTTGTTATATTTTTTGTTGTTCTTGTATCTAGTCGAGTTATCGCTGCGATATGGCCAATGTCTAAATCAGAGCCACTCGCCCCCGCCTAGGTGTGTTTGCAATGATTTTTCAGATTTGTTGTTTTAACGCTTTTTTCCCCATAATTTCAGGTTGTAGAATTTGCCGATTACGGTTCTTTGTAATTTCCCTATCAACTATATATGGTTTTTTTTGGCGACCAGCGTCCAAGCTGCATTTGCCAAGTGTGATTGTGGAAAAACACGGCTTAGTTCAAAGAGAAATCAGGGCCGTAAAGCCATAAAGCGCCATACAATCGGCATATATCCATATCATTGTCATAATATGGATTGTTTGCGGCAGCAATAAAGTAAGTCGTATTTTTTTTTTCGCTCGTTTTCGGGCCGCGACTCTGGTTGGGATTTTTTGCACAGATTTTCCATTTGTTGCCCAAGCAAGCAGGCGGCGTTATCAATCTTATCTAGATAGCGACGGCCGCTGGACAGTGACGCACTTGAGTTGGCCAGTACCGGGTACACTTGCTCCACTCCCCTCCCCACCCCCCTAAAAGGGGCGGCGGAGTGTAGTGTGAGGAACCCTTGTGTCGTCAAACAATTTTAATTGCTCGCAAAGTTGTTTGCTGTTGGTGTTCTTTTCGTATTCTTTTTTTTCGGTCTATTTGTCTTACAAATCAAAATCAACAAGAGGGCGAGCAGAGCGGCCTTTTCCAGGTAATTTCCAGGTGATAAGGGGAGAAGGCCTAATTGCTGACGATCGAAGGTGGTGGAGGCTTGGACGCAATGCGATGCGATGCGATGCGATGCTCCGGACCTGCCCTGCCATATGTCATATATATAAACATGGTAACCATCCTTATCGATATCTCCCTGCTCTGTCCCCAAAATTGCTGTTGTTAGCTAGCTAGGTGGCGGTGTTCCCTCCCCCTCCTTGGAGCCCACCTCGTCGTCCATCATAATTAATTGCTACAATTTCAATTTCGATTCCACTCGAAGGGGGGAATCTTTTTGATCTCCAAAAAAGAAACAAGAACAGGAGAGTCTCTTTACACACAGCATTTCGTCATTTTGCCGCCCAATGGGGTGTTGCTGCTCCTCGTCTTCTTATCAGTGTCAAGAGGGGGTTAGGGGGGGAGTGAGAGGGGCTGATGAGTAATTTCCGAGAACAAGTCGCAATGTTCCATGTTCGACAAGTTCTATTGGGAGTGGGTCTAAAGTGGGGGAAAAAAATGGGGAAAAATAAAGGCTTAAAAAGTAAGGAAAGGTCCCCCTTCAGATGAGCTTTGGTCTAGGGTTTTACAATTTATTTAAAACATATTTTACCTTTAAATATAAATATAATAAACAATAAGTAGGTATATAAATATACAACTAATAATATACAAAATTCATATAAAATTATAAAAATTATATATTCCCCAAGCTA
>JAEIIJ010001247.1:0-10199 GCA_018904815.1 Drosophila ogumai
CTCTTTAAACAAGCATCTCCGCTTAAATATCAATGACTTTTTATTTAATTGGTCTTTTTAAAGCCAATTTATATTCGTTGCTATATTTTTACGGAGATTGATCATCTTGTTATAAATAAATGTCCCAAGTAAATGACCTCTGGCTCTTCCATCATAAAATCTTCCCATGTATCAACCGCAAAAGTATATTCCCCGGAAAAATGTACAAGCACAAAAACAGCTCAAACAGCTTCCTTAAATGTTTATGATTAATTTAAATCAATTAATATTAAACATTTTAATTGGTTCCTGCTGCCACAGAGATTCTCTTTTGTGATATTATTATACATTGAAATGCAACAAACACACAAAAAACTGCACAATCAAGTAACATATATAAAATTAACGAAATAAAATGCAAACAAACAACAACAATAAACAATAAATTGCAACGAGTGAAATCATCGAAGCGAGCAAATTTTTCACAATCATCGCACAAAAAGATAATTCCGAGAGCAAAGAGCCAAATAAGTAGAGGCAATCAGAGAGAGGCAAGACAACAACAGACAGCATAAGGAACCCCAAACCATTATTAAGTGATAATCAATAGGAAAAAAAAAACCAAATCAAATTGTAAGGCTTTATTAAAAAAAATCGACAACAACAACAACGGCAACACCAATCAGCAGCAGCAAAAACACCAATCAACAACAACTAGAATATGTGATAAAGTCAAGTGTAAATCAAAGCGCGTGCTTGTATTTGTATTATATGACGAAAGGTGCAATAATAAATAAAAGTTTCATAAGGCTTATTGCATAAATTCCCGTTAACTGTGAACCGTTAGCCGTTAAGAGTGATAAGGTCCGTCGCTACGGTCCCATAAAGCCAGATTGTGTGTTAAATAATACATATAACGTATACGCACCGGCAAAAAGACAGCGCGACGAAAAAGCGAAAGATTAAGTGTATTCCCTTAACTGCCATTTTTAACTCACTTCCCGATGTCGTTCACTTTCCCAAAACTCCAATTTCATCATCAACAACAACAACAGAAACAGCAAGAGCAAAATCTACAACAATAACAACAACTTCAATAACAACAACACCTATAAGGACAAGCGAAATCGGAAGGATAAGAAGTTAATTGAGAGACAAGCGAATCAGCTTGAAAGGCGACATCAAAGCCACGCTGATGATGGGCTACATCATGGGTTGTGCTTGTTTCAAAGGTAGGAAAAAGCATTAAAGAACTGTGTGTGAATTTTAGTGTGGAATGTACTGGAAAAAAACAAAAAATTAATTAAATTAATTAAAATAAAGAAATGTGAAGGAAATTATAGAACACTTACATCACCAAAAATTGTGATATTCATTAATTATTATTAATTGCCATATTTTACTTCAGGAAATATATTATATTTTTAAAGACCAATATTTATTACTTTCTCTCAGTGTACTTGTGTGTCTGAATAGGATGTGTAGATGGTACATGAGTGTCAAAGGGATGCAAATGCCAAGTGGAATCCGAAACGTTCGGTAACCTTCTGGCATTTTTAAAGGATAATTATGGGGGTATTTTCGGATTTAACAAATTAAGGTGTCTTTAAAAATTTAAATTAAACATATTTTTAATGAAAAGGTGACCTAAATAAGACAATTAAATTGTTTTCTTTATGGAATAATATTTTAAATTTAAATTATTTCCTTGATTTTTAGAGTCTAGAAAAAAACAAGTTTTATTTTGGAAATATTATCCTTACATATTTCTGACAAATATTTTTTTGTGCATAATATTTAGTCCGTTTATGAACTCTTTAAAGCAATTTAGTTGTAAAAGTTTCAGCCGAAATGAAAAATAGTTTTGGTTAAGTTTGTTTCATTCAAGTTTTTCATAAAGCTTTTGCTTTGCATCACAGTATTTTCCAGTCGATCTCCATTCCCAAGACCACCCACGCTTTCCCCCCTGCAGTTTTTACTCACCTCTCACGTTCGGTTTTTCCTTCCGCTCATTAGGCGTCACTCGAAGAAAATCTCGGGTGAAAAAAAGCGAACGACAAGCGCAGCTCGAGGCTTTTCCTTTGTCATGCTTTTTTTTCGGGTTTTTGTTGTGTATTGCTTTTACACGCATTTTCGCATTTTTCTATGCAACGTCACCGACGACACCGACGTCACACAAGCGGAAATAAGAGCCTGCGCTGTGCATCCTGCGCGCCCGCTCTCTTGTCTTGCTCTCACACACTCTCTGTATCCTGTTGCTATAAAAATTCTCTTAAATTTAGTTAACACTGGCTTAACAGATATTTAACATTTATTTCAACATTTAATTTAACATATATTTTAACATTTTTTTATGGCACTATTTTAGCCTTATTTGTTTGTGTGTTTTTTCGGTGTTTTTTCTGATGTCCCGTTGCTTTTCCTGTGTGTCCCTGTGTGCAAATTACTCGATAGTCTTTTTGAGTGCAATTTGATTTTTATGTTGGTTTTTTTTTTTTTTGCAGCTCAAGTCGAATGTTTGTGGATTTTCGGTTGGTGTAATGATTTAGTCCTTCAGTTTGTTTAGGGCTTTTGGGATATAGGTATAGGTATACGTATCCTATATATAAGCAGGATATAACGTATACGAGATGGTGGCCAGGACTTGTTTAGTTTGGAGGTAAAGTGCACTACTTTCTTTGGACTGTGGCAAAATGCTTCTCTGTTTATCCTGATTGTCAGTAGAGGTTGAGCTGCACTTTATTTCATGGTTGCCCGGGTGTTATTTTGATTGTTTATAAATAAAATAAATAAATACATTTTTAGAAGTTCAAGTGTAAGTAAATTATTTCTCATTAAATTTACTGCATATTTTCCTTACCAATCGATGTGTGTGAAAATATTTCTTCTTATTTGCAAAATTTAATGAACGTGTATTTTATTTTTAACACCTGGAATTTGGAATTCTTTTGTAAATTGTTGTCATTCTTCAGCGTTTCGGTGAGCAGCAGCTTTATTTCCTCTGACAGAGAATGCCTTTGGGCACTTAGCAGCGGCCTCTTCCCTTATCCAGTTCCTCCCGGTAAGCTGGCTCTTTGCTTTGCATTTCATAAGCCACAAAGTATGAGTAAGCACTTAACCCTTTTCTTTGCCCACTTTCTCCTGGCTTCACTGCATCTCCTGCTGCCGCTCCTGCATTCCTGGCACGCATTGCAGACCTAACCTTTCACATTTATGCGTTGCACACGCTGCTCTTCCTTCCACTAGTTAGTTTTATTCAATTTTTGCGCTATTTTTACTGATGCAATTTTACAACGGAAGCGAGGAAATCGAGACAGGGTTTCTCGGGGAGAAAGTGAGAGGAGAGATATGTGCGAGTGTGTCTGTGTGTGTGTGAGCGAGAGGATAGAAGAGGCTGCCTAAGTGCTTGGCCCATTAAAGTATGCAATCATTTTGCGGTTAGTTGCCCTTGTCCTCCTCCTCCTGCCTCTCCTTGTTCACCCCTTTTTTTTTCCATCTTACAATTTCCTCTCAAGCTACCCACCCCTTACCCCTTGCAATTTCACTGCGTTTACGGCTGCATAAATTGCGCCACTTTGCTAATCCATTCTAAAGGTCGCCAGTTCCTTGATAGGATTAACGGCTCCCAAGGTGTCCTTTCGCCTATTAACCGCGTTTTTCCGCTTATTTAGCCATAGCAAACATTTTAACAACCACTACTTTGAGTTTATTGGGTTGATAAATATTTGCTTTTAGGAGGAAAAACAATATTTGGATATTTTGAAAATAGTTTTTTTTAAGATTTTTAAGTTTAAGTAAAAAGAAAACCATATATATATTGATAAAAAAAAGCTGAACTAGGTGAAATATATATTTAATTTAACTTAAATACCTTTTTGTTTAATTAAATTCTATTTAAGAAATGTAAATGTTATGCTTTACAATGTAAAAAACATTACTTTATACTTAATATTTAAAAAATCTATTTATGTATATATTTATGCTTGTCTTAATGCTCCTTTATCTTTTAAATTAACTTTTCTTTCATATTCAACGTATCTTCCAAGCATAAACAAAAGTTGAACATTTTGAAATGCGATATTAATTGAATAAAAAATCTGTTTCATCTATGAAATTTTTTGTGCCATATATTTTCTGCTTTGCCGGCTGTGTGGGCCAAGTTCATTCATAAACAAATTAGTGGCATTCTGCTTCAGCTTCTCCTACTTCTTGGTAGTATATGCATGTGTGTGCCCCCACAATTAAATCGAAAACACAACGCTTTCTCCCCTAATACCCCGCGGAATTCTTAGTTCCCTTCTCTCGCTCTCAGCTGGGTATAAATAAATAAATAAACAAGCGTTTAATTGAACCGGAAATTATTGTGTGTGGGTTGTGTGTGTTGCTGCCTGCTTCTTCTTCATCATCTCGTGTGTATTTCTTATTGGAATTTGTTGTTCACTTTTATTTAGTTTTATTCTTTGCGTTTTAGCTCTTCAACTTGTTTGCCCAGTTGGTTTATCGGTTGGCCAGAGAGAAGGAATATGTGAGGGTGGGATTATACAAGTTAGTAGTTTGCTCGCATGTCTGTTTGCTCCTCTCTTCGGGGAAGTGAAAATATATATAAATATATCTACATGTCTCTGATTAGTTTAGTTTTTTTGCAGCAACACATTTTCAGGGATTTAAGTTTGTAATGGAATTATATATATTTTATTTCTGTTTGGATTTTTATACTTTTGTGGGATTTGTATTGGAATTGAGCTATTGTGCTATATATTGAGCTAATGTGACATTAAAAACGACTATCTCTTTTCATAACACCTTTAGGGTACTTAGCCTTCAATGTTTAAACCTGTGAAAATTGTACCTTCAATAAGCTTAAACTAATAAAAAATAAAAGAATTCAACTTTAACAAGAACAGTGTCATCACACTATTAGGATATTTAACATTCAATGTTTGTGCCGTGGAAAATGGGGTTTTCCCTGAGTATTTCCCTAAGTATTTTCCATTAATATGCAACCCCTCGGCATTAGCGTGATTTTTTCGATTTGCATGTATTTGTGTGTAGTATCTGTGTTTATTGCGAGTCTCATCGATGTGTATGTGTGAATACACAGATATTCTGTGTTTCTTTTGCAGCACTTTCTGGTAAATTACAGTTGACAGTCGTAGCATGTTCGACTTACGATACCCGACAGTTGCCATTTCCATTAATGGCTGCTGAGACACGCCCTCGAAACTTGTTGATAAATTAAATATAATTTGACGGAGTTTATCTGACTTGAGTCCAGACAATCTCTGGAGATAATCTAGCAGTTGAGCACCATAATTACTCTAATGTGGCGTCTATAAAACATCCTCCTGATGGCCCAGACATGGTTAGTTTCTTCGAAATGTCTCGAACTGTGACTGCCTTTAATCGAACTGTTGTGGAATATTTTAGGAAAACCAGTCTCAATGGTTTCGGTTTGCTTTATTTTATACGAAGACGTAGAATTCAGAGAATCTTTTGGTTTTTGTTTATAAGTTTTGGTATTATATTTGCCAGCTATGCGGTCTTTTCCATGATTCTGGAATTTCTCAGCTACTCAACTATAACAGATCTATCCGAGGTTGAGGTGTTGGAGGAGGAATTAAAATTTCCTGAACTACAAATATGCAGTGGTTACAGATTTAGTCGCAGGAAAGTGCAAAATTATGCTGAAGATTTGAGTAGAACTAATAATAAATCCCACGATTATTATTTAAAAGAACTGGCCTGGCTTTCTGCCTATTTTGATCCTTTATCTGTGAAACTAGAAGAGGTGGAAAATGTTTTTAATGTTCTTAAAGAAGAAAATATTACTGCTCTGTTGCAAAACTTCTCCCCCAACTGTGAAACATTAATATTACGTTGTGCTATTAACCAATTATCCACCAATTGCTCCGAATTATTCACTTTAAGAATCACCCGGAAAGGAAATTGTTGCACTTTGCAGAAGGAAAATCTCTCAGGAGAAATAAAACTCTTTCTAGACTCCTCAAATGAGGATGAATTTCCACATCCTGGCAATTTTCCTGGCTTCAGTGCTCACATTCCAAGTTGGCTGGGTAGACTTTCCATTAACCCTGGCGAAATGGCAGCTGTTGAAATAGAAGTTATGGAACTTCAGGGAAATCCACAACTAAAGCAATATTCTATACAAAAGCGAGGCTGTTATTTTCCCCAAGAGGGAGTTAGTAGGGAAAAGTGCCTTAATGAGTGCAGAATTAAAGCCAGCCTAATTAACTGCCAGTGTGTGCAGCCTTTTGCCATTCATTTAAGTCAAGCCCAGCAGAAATATTGCACTCTGGCAAATATATCCTGCCTACAGCTAGTGGAGGGTAAGTCTAGAGTCTGGCTTTTATTTCTCTAAAAGTTAATTTTATTTCAATAAAAATTCAGAAAACTGGTCGCCATCACAGTGCCCCAAATGCCTGCCGCTGTGCAATCAGTTGTTTTATAGGCTAACCAAACGAGTCCAAGGACGTCTGCATCCTTGGAGAAGTGAATTAAATATAAAATTCAAAACCCCACGAAGGCAGCTCTACAGTACAGATAACCTCTATCCCTGGTATCAGATGTTGTGTGAGTTTATTTATGGTTCAAACAAAAAGGCTTTGATTTATTTGATGTATTTTTATTTTGTATTTCGTCTTTGGAAAGCCAACGTTGGCGGAGTCCTGGGTATCTGCATTGGCTGCTCTCTCATCAGCGGCTTCGAGCTGATCTACTTTATGGTGTTTCGCTTTTGGTCCAACTATCTTCGGCAGCCAGAGATTTAATTAAGCTAAATGTTGCACATACGCCGTGTGGGCCATGTTTTTGCTGTGATTTATTTCAGCGACAACGTGAGCCAGACAGCCACACATTAATCTTGATGACTTGAATTCTCAAACTGAGGCGAAATAAATGAAGGCAAAGGGAAAAGCAAAAAGAAAATAAGGGGGAAATAAGTGGCAAAGAAAATCAGTGGAAAGGGGTTAAGGATACATATGGGTGGGGCTTAGTTGAAGTGTGTCGATCATCAAGGTTAAGTGGTCTGCTGAGCCTCTTTTTCATCGTCTTGGCTTGTTCGCAGTCGTCGCCTGGGGGGCCACTTGATGACTACTGAATGGCAAAAAAAAGCAACAACAAATTGTAAGGACACTGAAAAATATAAAAAATGATAAAATATATATGTATTAAAAAGCTTGATTTTTTTTTTTATTTCTAAAAAAAAAAAATAATAATAATATTAAATATTGTTTTGAAAAGAAACGTTGGGAATTATAAGAAAATTATAAATAATTCTAAGGCAAAATTGTTTTTGATTAATAAAAATCTATATAAAAAAAGTTTTGTTTATTTATTATTATTATTAAATTTTTTTCTCCCAGTGTCTTTGTGTGAGTGTGAATACCTTTCCTAAGTGCACTTCAGCGTGCGTTTTTCCTGTATTGATTTTTTTTCTCTCAAGCAACTTGTCAACTTTTGAATAATAAAATTCTTTTGCTTTCTTCTCTCATTGCAGGTGAGTTTTCCCAAGAAAATGGTGCCCCCTTTTACAACTGTGGCGTAAGTTGTCTAAGATTTAAATTTTTTTCAAATACTTTATTAACAGAAAATGTTAATTTTATGTCAAGTAACAGAAAAAGCTCTGGAAAAGCTTGGGCAAGTGGGAAAATTAGCTACTGTACTGCAAGTAAACTCAGGGAAAAGCTTTTTGGGGGAAAGCTTTCCTTTTGGGGGGGCCTGACTTTGTAGTAAATAACATATAATTTTTATGGGGACCTCCTCTCGCTTATCACAAATCATGTTCAATCAATTGAAATGTGAGACAGACAAGCTGCTTGAAATTGAAAAGCTGGTTGGAAAAAATCCAGCCATGAATTATCAAAAATAATCTGTGGTTCAAGCAACATAAAAATTGCAATCTAAGCAGGCAGCTGCACACACAGACACAAACATTTAATAGCCTTAGACGAGGACAACGCCCATTTCGCAGGACACAGCGAACAAGGAACGTCTCCATTAATTTTAAAACCGCCAACTTATCAGGGCAGCCCGCGTCATGCTCCTAAGTGATTTTCCTCAGCTCTCCGTTGATTTACGGAGGGAAAGTGCAGAAGCGGATATCTTTGCTCTATATATTACACACATAGAACGCAACCGAACGCAAGGACATGCGATGCCATGTCCTTCACCTTTCCATCCTCAAAAAAAAAAAGAACAAAAACCAAAAATGAAGGGAGCTGCAGGAAAAAAAAATGTTGTACATAAATATCTCCGAGCAGGAACCTTCGGCATTCCTCTTAAAGTATTCCGTATGCGGCGGCGACTGCTGCCTGGCCTAACATTATTATTTTTTATTCCTTTTATTTTCTCGTCGGCTGATGAGCCGCTGATCAAAGGCATTCCCATCGAAAAACCCATCCTGGCTGGCTTTTCCCGGCAACAGTTTCGGGCAAAATTCAATTCGTCGGGCTTAATGTGTCAAATTACCGTCAAATTCGAGTAGAATTCAAGTAGTTCGATTTAGTTCGGCAGCTAATTTAAGATATTTGATAGCTATTGAGTAGGCCTAGAGAGATGTGTTTAATGCCTTTGAAATCACTTTAAAGAATGGCTAATGTATGCTATAAATATCAAGGTTGTGTATTTGAGGGAATTTCCTAAGAAAGTGTGTGGTGTTTAAGTGCTTCAAAAATCATTTGGTCTTAAAGAACTCTGAAAAGGTGTTAGAAATTAGGGGTAAACGGTTTTACACATTAAATACATTGCATATTTTAGACAAATTTTTTATTGGTTTTAAAAACTCCAGTTATATTTTAAGCACTTCATATGTACTTTTTTTTTACATATTTATATTAAATATGTTTTAATTTTTAGACTTAGGGAAAAGTAACCGAATTGTTATTTAAGAAAATCGTTACCTAAATATTCAAATATTTGAAAACAAATTAATTTGAATACTAGCTTAAATTATATTGAAAACTATAAAGATTAATATTCTGTGGCTTTCAACAATTTTAATTTCCTTCAAACTAGGTGTAAATACCTCAATAATTGTTTAATTTTATTTAAATTGAACGTTGTTTCCATTAGCAGCCCATATATACTATAATTTCCCATTTCTAAAGTGTGTGTGTGTTAGAAGAAAACTTTTCTTTGAAAACTTGAAATTAAATTTGCTCAAATTAAACATGTCGGGCAGCTTAAACTTGTGTCTCAAATTGCCCCCAATTGTTCTCTGGTTCCGCAAACTCCGATCGGATGTTGGCCCCAAGGACATGGGCAGGTTCCCCCTTCGGTTACTTCTACATACATTCCTCTCCAACCAAAGGCATCGCAAACCAACCAGAACCCTGCATCGATGTTGACTGTCTCATTTGCATAATTCTAATATGGAACATTTTTGGCCAGCTCCCTCAACTGTCCACCTACACAGGAACATATATATATATATAGTATATATACGTACACGTATTTGGCTTGGTTTTGGGGCCAGGAGATTTGCATAAATAAAACTGTAGTTGCTGCCTGCCTGCCTGCCACTGTCCTTGTCCATTGCCTGTCAACGTAAATTACGGCCATTTGATTTCGGCAATTACAACGCATTTTTGTGCAACAATTTTGTGTGAGTGTGTGGGTGTGTGCCTGCCTCTGATTTATACTTTTTTTGCTTTTACCCTTAGGCGAAGGAAGGTATATCCAGGAAGGTATGACAATGTTTTCTGAGTTGAATTTGTTCCCTTATCCTATTTATCTTCTCAAGAAATTGATAGACGTTTTTAGTTACAGAAATTTTATTCTAATGAATGATAATGAATTAAAATCACTCTTGCATCTCCTTGAATCTGTATCCTGTCTGTATGTCTGGTAAATGGTAAACACAGGCAGGGTATTGTCACCTGCGGTTACCAAAATCTTTCAACTATTCTTTATGGTTTTTTTGTTTCCCTTTTTGTTTGCGAATGTCCTTTTAGTGGCCCGACTTTGTTTGGCAGAGCAATTTCAATTTAAGCTGCTCATTCAGCTTCGACATGTCGTTGAGCAAGTTAATTATGAGCTTATCCTTGGACTTGTCTGCAGTTGGCTATTTATTTATTGTCGCTGTCCTGTCTGCAGGACTTCCTCTCTGATTTTTCCTCCTTTTGTCTGCCATTGTTCGCTGCTGGCATTTTCCTGCAACCAAAGTCGTGGCAATTTGGCACACGTCCCACAAAAAACGCAAA
>JAEIIJ010001264.1:0-15375 GCA_018904815.1 Drosophila ogumai
CTTATTGTTTTTATATTATTAATTATTTAAATATTAATTAAATCAAAAGAACATCCTAGTTTTGTTTTCAAAGCTTTTTTAAAACTAATTACAGGTGCCTTATGCCCTTTTCTAACCACTTCAAACTCCAGTCAGCCAAGATTCTGCCTCTAATTTCTGACTTTTGCCCCTCTTGGCCATTTTAATTGGTTTTCTTTTGCCTGAAAACTTCTGGGCAAGCCGAAAAACTTTTTACCCACTCCGGGACATGTTTATTACTGGGCCACAATTAAGCCATATATTTCAGCTGGACAAAAGCCACTGCCACGGGCTCTCCAGCTGCCTTTCTTGGCTGCAGTTTTGGGTCAGTGGATTACTTCTGCAGTATTGTTTTTCCAGTTTCAGCTCTAGTTTCAGCTCGAAACTCTCGGGGGTCTCTGTGTGAGTGTGTCTCCCACTCTCTAATGAGAAGCGGAGGAATGAAGTTCAATGTTGTGGCTTGTAAATCTCCCCACATGCGCTCCACTTTCCGGCAGAAAACCATTTCCATAAATATCAATTAAGCGAGAGGAGAGCGACTATCAAAAGTGACAGAAACATGTGGATGATGCTTCTCCAGTTTCCCCCTCCGAAACAGTTGGCTTCTGGTCTTCTAGTCTTCTGGTCTGGTTTTTCAACTGGCCACTGCTACCTGGCCTACGCAGTTTTATAATTGGACAATTTACTGGAGGTGCTGGCAGTGGCAGTAACCCCCAGCCGGAAAATACACTCCCAAGTTCTCTAGTCTATAAAATGCAACTGGGGTAAAAATGTTACCATTTAGGCGTTGAAGCATGAAGAGAACAGGGGGAGAAATTTATTGGAAGTTTTTTAAAACCCAAATTTGATTTAGAAACTCTTAAGAAAATATTTTAAAAATTAAGTTACAAGTATATAAATTTATAAAAATAAGTTTTCGTTTAATTCTATAAAAAATTTCATATTTAAATGATATACTTCCCAATTTCTCTCAGTGCCCCTGTCCATATGTGGGTGTAACCATCCAAATTGTAGTCGTGTGCTGGGGTTAAAGCCACGCTCCAATGGATATACCCCAAAATATAGACCAAATTCAATTAGTCAAAGTCGCAAAGCTTTGCTCACAGTCTCAGTCCCATAAGCGGCTTAGTTTTCCACAAATAAATGTACACACACACACATAGTTACGGGGGAAAATTGTTATGAAAATGCTTTCACTAATTTTCAGAGCTCTTCTAATTACAGTTGGAGGAGTTGGGAGTCCTGGAAGTTTGGGAGTTTTTCCACCAAGATGACGTTACTTAGTCATTTGGCATCCACTAAGCGGTCACTAAGCGTCAATATTTCATGCTTAAGCCTATTACAGATTATTGTGCCAGCTTACGAAACACACACACGCAGAGGGGAAAATCAGAAAATCGGTGGGGAAAACTTGCCAGCTTTGTGGCGGAGTGTCAACTCTTGATTGGAGCCTTATTGGGCGTCTGATTTGCATAATATTGGATAAATAGTTGGAAAAGTTGATGTGGAAACTTGTATTAACGGTTGTCAATTAGGGGAATTGTGTGGTGATTAAGGAAAATCGATGGAAAAGTGGGAAAGAGCGAAAGGGATTTAATAAAATTCCAAGAAGTTCTTCTACCTTAATTCACCAAGTTGCCTTTACCTAAATCCCAGTTAAGATTGAATTTAATTCAAATCTTGAACCCCATTAAAGCCCCCGATTTAATTTGGCTTTCATGAAAAGTGCAATCTTCTGTGAAAACCCCTCAGCAAATATGTATACCCGCCCGTTTGCCCAGAATTAGTTAGTTAACCTGGCAGGCATTTACACTTTGCTGGGGCAAACATTTCATGAATTCATTTGTGCGACAGCCTGGAAAATGTGTGTGGTGTTGCCAAAATGAAAAGTTGCCCAGCCAGCCGGCTGGTTTGTTGATAGAATAAAACGTGATTAGCAGGCTTCTTTTTTTTCTTTGTGGATTCTGCTTTAAAACGGATGATCAGTGAGAGTTTCAAGTTTAGTAGTAGAGAGTGCCAGGAAGATGAAGAAGCTCCAGCTGTTGATCGCTGTTTTCTGTGGCTTTCTGTGTGTTTTTGGTTCAGCAACGGCCACCAAGCGAGTCCGACCCTTGCAGGGGAATTTTTTCGAGTGGATAAGTTCGATATTTTTACCACCACCGGGCACCACATCACCAGCAACTGCAATTACTACAAGAAAATCCACAACAACTACAAGCATAAGTTCAACAACAACTTCTACAACATCTTCTTTAATAAGTTCAAACACAACATCAACAACAACTTCAACAATAACTCCCATAACTTCACCAACTTATTCGCCAGTGCCCAATTTCCCCATGGACAGATATTGTGTGACTTGTCGCTGTGGCTTCATTAATTCTTTGAACAAAATCGTGGGCGGTGAGGAGACCAGAGTCCACCAATATCCCTGGATGGCTGTGATCCTCATACACGATAGGTTCTATTGCTCCGGATCCCTGATCAACGATCTCTATGTCCTGACTGCTGGTCACTGCGTTGAGGGAGTGCCTCCGGAACTTCTCACTCTGCGATTCCTAGAACACAATCGCACGCATCCCAATGAGGATGTTGTGGTTATCCAGAGATATGTGACCAGAGTTAAGGTTCACGAGCTATATAATCCTCGAAGTTTTGACAATGACATAGCTGTTTTGAGGCTGGAGCGACCGGTGGATATGGAGAATCGCCGCATAAGACCCATTTGCCTGCCCATTCAGAGTCATAGTTTCGATCATGAACTGGCCGTGGTCACGGGCTGGGGAGCTCAGCAGGAAGGAGGCTCGGCCAGCGATACTCTAAGGGTGGGCTTAAGATTCCTTGTTGTAAATATTTTTATTAAATTGTATATTTAATTTTAGGAGGTTCAAGTGGTGGTTATACCCCAATCGGTGTGTCGAAATCAAACCACCTACAAGCCAGGACAAATCACGGATAACATGATGTGTGCTGGCTATATCTCTGAGGGTGGCAAGGATGCCTGTGGTGGAGATAGCGGTGGTCCGCTTCAAACCACCTTTGACGAGCAGCCAGGACAATATCAGTTGGCGGGCATAGTGTCCTGGGGAGCGGGTTGTGCCAGGCCCAAGTCCCCGGGGGTTTATACCAGAGTTAATCAGTATCTGCGCTGGCTGAGGTCGAACACCCCAGGAGCCTGTCATTGTATGCCTTATCCGGAGGAGGATTATTAGCAGAAATCTTTATAAAAAATAAATTAATTATTATTTAAATTTCTTAAAATAATTGTGTAACCTTAGAAGATTTTGAACTACAAATGCCTTTGCATATTAATTTTCTCTCCTTTTATTTTCTTTTGTTTCTTATTTAAATAAATTTGTAAAAATATTTCCTTACCTTTTACATATTTTAAAGGGCTTCCCCAAGTGTATTTACCTAATTGCCAAGCAATTCCACCATCGATCAAAAGTTTGCGGCAACTTTTTTGGGTAGATTTTAGCCAAATGTTGCATAAACTACTTGGGATTCCCCCGGGGGAGCATCTGCATATCCATAACCACATCCTTAACTGCAGTCCTGGATTGGCAAATAAAAAAGCAATTCGAAACTGGGTTACAACACTTGAAGGTAAAGCAAAGCCACTCTTAGCTCCTTCGAGGAAAGTTTTTGCCTAGGAACGAGGCCATATCTCTCTCTCTCTGCATTCTCGTGCATATAAATCCCAATTTGCTGGCGAAATATTTTTGGTGCAATTGTGATTGTTATGCATTTTGCATTTGTGCAATCACAAAATAACTCTGCTCTACCTGAAAGAAAGCCCAAGGACACGCCAAACTCACAGGAGCAAGTTTTACCCAACACACAGAGAAGGGCTCTTCTGTATTGGCTTATTTATAAAGTTGGCTTTTTGCTGGGAAAAGGCATAAAAAAGATAAGCGTAAAGTTTTTAACAAATGTGTACAACAAATTATTTAGTCGCAGGCAAAATGGCAAATTGAGTTTCAATGGGAGTTAAGCTTAAACTTTGGACTTTAACTTTAATCAAAATAAATAAATAAATTTAAATATGTATCTTTTGATCTATGATAAATTAGTGAAGGAACTATAAACTTTGGTAAATCATGTATATATTTTTCAGTCAACACCTTTATTCCCTACAGCATTTTCCCATAGAAATATATGTCTGTTGGGCTCCATAAACCATCCCGTTGCATATGTAAATAGTTTCCACCAAACGGCTATAAGCATCATTAAAAATCTTTACGACTTACGATATTAATGCCAAACGGGAAAAGTAAAACGCCAAATACATTTATGCCTTGCCAATAAATTTGTCTCACCACCAGAAACTCGTAAAGATTTCCTACTCACATCCATAAAGCAGTCTCAGAGTCCCGAAACAAAAGAAAAAGAAACGAACAAGTTAAAGTACTGCCGCCGACCTGCATGAATTTCCAGCTAAACGACAAATAACTTGGCATTTAATAACTCAGCAAAGCTGAGGGTTTGCTGGGGGAAAAAAATACAGCAGAAATCCTCATTATAATGCAGCCAAAGTCCCGACTTTATAAACCATAATTTTATTCTCTCGCAAGGCGAATTTATGCGTTGAAACCAAAGCAGAGTCTGAGAAAAGGTTTGGTTTTGTATTTAAGAGGAGATAACTAATAGATCTTGAGAAACATTAGATATATATTATTTCTCATTATAGTTTATTCTTTTCTAGATAGATCTATAATCCTCTGACATTCATAGACATTTCTCATCATCATTTAAACATCAAATTTAATAATCAGGCTGTCATGTTTATAATTGAGACTCTGGGGGGGGCGCAGACAGGATTTAGTTCTGCCCAAGACAACTCTAGACGATGTTCAATCGCGGCAGAAGCCAGAAAGGCCAAAAAGAAACATTTCTCGGAAGGCAAAACATGACACATCTCATTATGATGACTCCCAAAAGAGATCCCAGCCGCAGAATCCACTTCCCCTTCTCCTCGTTGTGTGTGGCTGTCAGGGCATTTTGTTTATGATTTTGTAGCTGTCATAAAGTTATTAAAAGTATGTGACATTTTTATGACATTATGACGTCTTGACTTAAAGTTCTTACCCTTAAAAAAACAAAATAAAAATCTCTTTTTGGCGAGGTTCGCCTTGAAATATGATATCAAATAAAAAGCAAATTAAAGACGATAAAAATCGTGTCTCGACTCACGCTGAGTTATATTTAAAAAAAAATTGCAAATCGAATCCCCAAAACCCAAGCCCAGAGTCAAGCATCGTTTAAGTTTCGGTTTCTTTTTTTTCAGAGTTTCTGGTTCTGGTTTCGTTTTCGGTTGCCTGTTGTTCATCTTGTTATTTGGTGGCTCATAAAACTTGTAAACATCCGACTGATTGTGCCCCTGTCTGGGGCTCTTTTTAGCCCGTGTGGGTGCCGGGCTTTATTGGTAAGATATTTCCCGATGATATTACACTTTTGATTGGCCTCGGTAATGGGCCGGGCCGAGGGCGTGAGAGATCAAAGGGCGATAAGCGATTTAATTGCCCATATGTCCAATGCCAATGGCATCAGGCACAAGAAACCAAACAAAAGTTATTATAATGGCCAGGTTTAGATATGCCCAAGATGGTAAATGTACAAAGGAATGGGTTTTAAATTTAACATAAATAAAAAATGCAAACGAGGTGTTGGTGAGACTGTAAAGAATTGGTTAATCTAAGACTTCCCTTTGAATAAAATCCCTTGAAATTGTATTAAAATTAATATTTAATTGAGGGAAACCCTTGGAAATTCCTCTCTGTCTTCCTTTAGTTTAAGACGTTGTTTAAATTATTAAAAAAAAAAATTGTAAGCATTAATTTTAGTTTGACTTCCCCTTGGAGTTGCGCAGATGATAGCGTCGTGGCTTTTCCGCTTGCGGTGCAGCAGGCCGGTACTGAACGCTGTAATCGTCATCATCATCGTCCTCCTCGTTGTCCTCGGCATCCTCTTCTTCCTCGTCCTCCTCCTCGTCTTCCTCTTCGTCCTCTTCGCTGTCCAAGTCTTCTTCAATGTCCTCGTCCATTTCGGCTTCCTGGGTCCCTTCGGTATTTAAATTCTCTTCGGGTTGCTCGTCTTCTTCTGGTGACTCATCGACTTCGTTTTGCTCGTCATATTCTGGAAGCTCTTCTACAAGGTCCTCGTCTTCTAGCTGCTCGGTTTCTTCCAACATTTCTTCTTCTAGATACTCTTCCTCTTCGATGTTGTTCACCTCGTCCTGTAGGGAGTCCTCGTTTTCTTCGGCTTCCTCGTTCGCGATTTTCTCAGCAGCTTCACGTAGTTCCTTTTTCTTTTGCCCGGACTTCTTCTTGGCAAGAAACTCTTCCTGCACCACTTTCTCCAATTGCTGTAGTTGCTCCAGTTCCTTCTTGGCCTTCCTAGATTCCTGAACACCTTTCTTCGCTCTCTTCTTATGGGAACCTGCCTCGTTCTTGTTGGGGCTGGTAAGCCGCTTTCGGGACGTGGTTTTTGGAGTCTTGGCCTTGGATTGTCCTCGGTTTTTGGCCAGAGCCTTTTCATCTTCTTCAATGGCTTTCTCTTGGTAAGTCTTCAATGTCTTCCTTGGGTCTTTGACCGTTTCCTTCTTGGCTTTCTTTGCTCTGCGACTGACTTCAGCCTCGTTTTCGCTGGAACTGGATTCGAAGCTCTTGGAGCAACGACCACGGGACGCAGTCTTGGGCTGCGGTGGGGCCTTGGCCTTGCCACGGCTGCCCGAGGATGCATTCTCCTTGAAAGCCAACGATCCGCCGCACAGCTCCTGCATGACCTCCTCCAGCTCCTGATCGTCCAGCGAGTCTTCGCCCCTCTTGCGACCTGCAGAAGATCTTAATGCCGCCGCTGCCGATGTGGATGGCATGCAGTCCATGTCAGAGTCCTGGCCAGCGGGGGAGGCGGGTGGCTGGAAATCGTCAGGATCATTGTCCTCGCCATCGGAGTAAGCCAGGCCAATGGGCAAATTCTGCTGGAAATTGCTGGCCTTCTGGGTGGTCTCCAGGACAATGTCCTTGTAGCCGGTGGTCTTGTTGCCATAACGCGGCATAAAGTCCCCGAAGAACTGATAGACCATCGAGGAAGACACCTGGCCATAGTAGCCAGCATATTCCGGCGGCGACTTGCTCGCATCCAGGGTGATGACCGAGTCGTGGGGCCGCACAAACTTGATCGAGGGGCTGGTGAAGGTGGGAAAGTCCCAGGGACGGCTTCTCTTCATTGCAGGGTGCTGGTTGAGATGGGCGCTGGCCTGGAGCACCTTGGCGGTGGCCAGGTGATCGAGCAGAGTGCGAAAGCGGGTGCGGGCCGCCTGGATGGACGAGCGAGCGGATATGATGGAGCAGCACTTGTCGCCGCGCTGCTGCATCCGCTCGAGGTGGCTCTTGGAGGGCATGTAGAGCGGCACAAGGAACTCTAGTTTCTTCTCGTCCCCAGCTTCCTCAGCTGCATTGTCACTCTGGGCATCCATTGGGTAATACTTCTCCATCAGCAGGCTGTCCTCCACAAAGTTCTTCAAAGCATCCAGCTTACCCCTGACGAACTCGAGGTGCGTGTAGTAGAGGAGCATGGGCTCCATGGCATCTGATGGGTCACTCTTCCCAGCTGCGTCCGTCTCCTTCTTTTCGACCCTCACGAAGCCCTCGGTGGTCAGCTTTTCCGTAAACTGCTTAACGCTTCGGCAGCGAAAAATCTGACTGCCGGCGGTCAGGTGGTCCTGCAGAGCCTGATAGTCCACCACCAGCTGGCGGCCACTTGGCGACCAGTTGAGCATGGGCAGGGCGTCACTGCTGGCGACCAGGTAGAGCTTCAAGACAAAGGGGCACCCCAGCAGGGTCATGCCCGTGGGCTGCGGCGGATTGGCCTCCTTCAAAAGGTCCTTAATCTCCTGCTGTTCGACATGCATCTCAGTCGCCAGAGGCTGAATGTTATTCACCTGCTCCTGGGTTTTTGGGCTCTTGGGCGGACCCTCAGTGAGCTTCATTACCGGCGGCAGATCCAGTGTGTCAAAGAAGTCGTCAAACCCTATGATATTATCCTCCGCCGACGAGAGTGGCGAGCTTGAACATCCGCCTGGCTTTTCCACAAACTCCGCGAAGGCGTCCTCCCTGGAGTCCATGGGGAATCCGAAATCATCGTCGAATTGATCGGCTGAGGACATTATCCTTGTTTATTTCTATATTTTTATTACAGAAAAAACTGAGCGTAAGATCTTTTTTAACAAATAAACTGCACTGCTTTTTATTGGCAAGAGAAAAAGCCAAGTGACATTTGGTATAGTTTTTTTTCTTGTGACAGACAGTGTGGCCGAGTTTTATAAAGATTTGTTTATGGTTTGTCTGTCAAGGTTGTATTTTGTTTTAATTAATTACTTATCGATAGCCAGAGGTGTGTTTAAATGGAAAACGGTAACGGTAATGACTTTGAAATTATATTTTTTTAAAGACTCCTTCTTTTTAGGGAATCTTAATTTTGATTGAAATTATTTGACAATATTATTTACAAGACTTACATAAAATATTTCTTTAATTATTATAAATAAAAGTTCTGTTATTATTACAACATTAAAGTCTCCCAAACTTTGATTAAAGTTCATGGAGACAGAACTCATAAAAAAACCAAACAAAGCCTTATATCAAAGCCCTATTCGAATGCATTTCATGTATTGTTTGCAATAAATCTATTGTTATTTATACTCAAAAAACCCCCCAAAAAAACACCCAAAAACCCCCCTGTTTTTCACCCACCCTTTCCTGAGCGTCGGCACAGTTCAAAAAGGAAAGCACGAGGGCAAGGGCAGCCTTTCATTGGGGATTCATGGGCTCAATATCAATAATAATGCAGACCGAAGCCGGGACAACAAAAAAGTCGCCACTGAACCGTCCATAACCCATCGAAGAGGGGGAGACAGTGGCTTTAAATTGACATTTACATGAATATTTAATAGACATCCTTTAATCAGGAGTAGCACCCTGAAATTATTTCGAAGTTGTTTATTCTTTTTATATATTTTTTTTTTGGGAAAAAAAACTTGACTAGCGTGAATTTTATGCTACAATTTCATGTGTCACCAAGCGTTGTTAAGGAAAAAATTCAACCAGAGGTGATAATTGAATTTACATTTAAACAGAAATTGCAATACTCTTGTGGAAAATCTTGAAAATAAAATATTTATAAGTATTTTCTAAGCCTTGCTAAAACTCTTTTTTATTTTTAAAGATTATTCTTTATTATTTTATGGCTTCTTTAATATTTTTGCTACCCTCAGTTGTTAATATTTACATTTATATTTCCGCAAACATTTGATTAGCCTTTTATTACCAACAATTGCTTGTTCTTTGTTCGAATTTGATGACAAAATTGTAATTTCAAAAGGAAAAACATAGGGAAAATGCCATGAAAAGCTGCATAACAAGAACCCCGGCTTTATATATGGCGAAATAAATTTACAAGGCCCGAAAAAAGAGTTCCCCAGTGACGGCACACGCACGTGATTTTGACAATGTAGTAACTCCCCCTACTTTTTTATGTTTTTTGATAGCTTCCTATATTTTTTTGGCGGAACGAAAAAAACTTTTCTTTGTTGTACTCTTTGTTTTTTATGATTTAAGTTAGTCGTGTGACGGAAGCCGTACATGAATTCATAAAAAAACTATGATGTGAGCTTCGGTTTCAGTTTTAATTTGGGGATTGTATTTCTTATCGCCGATCGCCGGCGGTTTTAATTCTGCCGCCCAGCGAGATCTCTCAGCTCCCAAAAAAAAATATTTCAATAAAGTAGGAAATGTTTATACATAAAATATATAAATGTTGTGCCTTTGTTTAATGCGTGTCAAGTGGTCATAGATTATGCATTTTTATGGTTTATGGGGGGCGCTACTCCAGGCGGTGTTTTCCCTTTAAGGTTTTTGTTTTGAGAGTCGTAAAACGGGAAGAAGACCCAGCCTGACCTTTAACCCGGAATATTCCTCTCTGTCAATTGCAGTTTTACGATGCCGATTCCCATTTTCGATAATGTTTGTTATTCGGAAATGAGTCACTTCTCTCTGCTTTCGAATGATTCACTGGGAGGTTTCTTTGCCAGTTCGATCGATCAATCATTTTACATGCCAAAAACTGAAACTTGGAACCGCTCTTCTTGAGGCTTCGCCTTTAGCTTTTTGAGTTAATTAATATAAATGAATAATTTAGCATAATTTTGTGGCTGCATTTTAAGGGCAACAGGGCCTGCGGACTGTGGTCTTTTGACAATTAAAGTTCGAGCATGTTGAATAATCATTTTTCAAAAACACAATGCATATTAATGATCTTGAACGGGTTTCTTGGGAAATACTTGAACTGTAAATAAGCATCTTGGCAAAGAGTTTAACAATAAAGTTAATTAGGGGAAGGATTTCTGGGAAGTGTTGAAGGGAAAGGAATTTTGCTCAATTTTATTTTAAATCAACCATCAATATGGCTCTAAATTGTGATAAATCTCTCTTGGCATTTAATATATTTTCCAAGAACCAAATCAGTTTAAAAAGTATCTATGAAAAGTATCTTCCAACTTCTAATCTCCAGCAAGTTGGAGCAATCTCTCACCCATGTTAAAAGTGACTAATTGAATGCCTAATATCATTCCCCTTTTATATTTACCAGACCCCTTTGTGGCTCTACAAAAATCCCTTCCCGTTAAGACTCCCGGTTTTGGTTTTTTGGTAATTTGATATTTTTCACTAAATATGTTTCGGTATCGCTTTCACCCCTCCTGGAGTCTCGCTCGCTTTTCTGCTTTTCCTTTCCAGTTCTTTGTATCTTTTTGTCTAATGAAGCGTTTAAACTCCCGCTCGTCGCTGATGATAATTAACACAACTCCGAATTTCCAAAAGCGAACCCAAGCAGGGATCTCATTAACCCTTGGCATTTGTCACACGAACTCCAAGGAATTTTATTCCTTCGCTGAGGAGTTTCGAGTGGCTGCCAAGTTGAAGTTTTGAGCCAGCGTACAAGTCAATCTACGTGACATCCTCTTTGTCCTCGCTCACTTTTTACTCCTTTTCCTGGCGTTGAAACAGATGTCAAATTGTTGTGCATTTTCTGTATATTTTGTTGCCTTTTTTTGTGTTGTTGATTTCCCATTGTATTTGTTTTCTTTGTCTCCCCTTTTGTTTTCGTTTGTTTTGGTTCATTGACTTTGCGCGGTTTCGAATTTCTGTTAAAATACCCAGATCGCAACCCCTAAAAACTGCTCTAGGAGCTACGCCCTCAATCGATTTGTAGGGCAACTTGATATGTTTCGAAAGGAGTTGTAGGAACACATGTGTCTTCTAAATTTGGAGATCGAAAGGGAGATAATGTAATCGATGAGAGTTATGAGTTTGGTTAGTTTGAGGCCTTGCATACCTAGAAATATCAATTATTCCCTGAAGTTATGGTTGTCAAAAGTGAAACTTACAAAGATCATTGGTTTTGGAATTTATGGAATTTATTTGTGGTGAGCATGGTTCGTAAATTTATACAACTTGTACAAGAAGTTCAAGAGTTTTTAAAAATATATTTTAGTAAGATATTATGCCTTAAATTTAATTTAGAAAAAAATGTATAGAACTATAAATATAAACAATAGTTTATAGCCTACTAAATAATTCAAGAAATATTGAAAATAAGGATGTATTTCCTTTTAGTACAATTAATATTTTATAATTATATTATCAACCTCCTTATACCCTATTATACCTTCTCCGTCTCACCATATCCTCCTTTTCATTCCTTTTCCAAGAGGTAAGAAGACAGCCGAAGATACGCGGAAAGTGCGAAAAATCACTTTTGCGATAAATAATACAACTTCATCAGCGACAAACGACGAACCCCCCAAAAAGCTCAAGGAGCAGGAGGAGAAGGAGGTGGAGCTGGAGCTGGAGGAGCACCCTCTGGCCACCAAAGCGTGAGGCGTGCATAAGTGAAATGTGCACAAGATACAAGCTGCGAGATACAAAGATACATCCGAGACATCCAGCAAGGGAACGGCGGGCGAGCGAGCGAGCGAAGCAGCCAAAAAGGTAATTAATCATCGTCATGGGGCGTGTGCACGATTCGCTTAACGTGCGCCTTTGGCGGTGGTTCCCCCCTCCCCAAATCCCCCCCTACCCCCCTGCTCCACCACGTCTAAGAGGGGCTGAATGGGGGTCAGAGTTTGGTCTGTGCAGAGTCAGACAAACATATTACTCAAGGCATTTCCATATGGTCTACTTGAAAGCAGTACACGGAAATTTAATGTGATGAGCTAAAAAAAATATATTTAGATAATTTAATAAAATATTAAAAAATACTATTGTTTATTTTAAAAATGTAAAACAAAACTTTAGGGTTCAGGTAAGAAAAATATAGAGACTATAGACTTGTCTCTCAACTGAAAACCACTAACTTAATGCAAATGATGATCAAGAATATATATAGTTTATGGGTTTAAGGAAACCGGAAATATTGAAATTCTTTAAAATATATTTATCCATTTTATTGGTTATATATTTATAATTAATAAATTAATGAAAAATCAAAGTTAAAAAATATTATAGTACCTTTCAGGAAACCCAGAAATATTTGAATCCTTTAAATAGATATTTATACATATTTTTATGACAATTTTTTGGACAAATCAAAGTTTTAAAAATATATTAACTAAGCCAAAAAGGCAGTAAATTTAATTCCGAAAGCGTTTCCTACATACTAAATTGGTTCAATTTGGAAATAAGTTAAAAACTCAGCCAAATTTCATACATTTACCAAAACAAACACTTAAATTTTCTAATAAAATTCCCACATTTTCCACCTACAAAAGTAAACCCCAATTTTCAACGGTGCATCATCTTCTCCAGCTTCGACCAAGGGGGCCGCGTGTATGGAGGGCGTGGCATGGCGTGGCAATAATCATAACGAGCCAAATTAATGCGTTTCATTCTACATCAAGCAGAATTCCTGTGCAGTTTGTAAACGAATATATTTTTTGCACCCTTCTCGAGTTGACACATTCGCTGATTTAGCAAATATTTGTATATATGACGAGGGAAGCTGAAAGTATCTTTACCCAGAAAAAAATCTAACATATTCTAAGCTTGTGTGTGTGGCGCCTATTTCTTCTTAATTTGAGAGTTTTTATACAACAATTTTTAATTGATTGTGTGGCTGATTTCAGCATTTCTGCGAGCCATTTCATTTTGGCCAACGGGGCGTGGAATTCACGCAATAAGTTTAGTTTTGCGGCGGAGGATTTATTAAGCTAATTGGATGCCAAGGTAATTAGTTGCTTGAGTTGGTTAAATTAGGTGGAAAAGTATACCAGAAATGTGTATAAATTTGATTAATCTCCTAAAAAATGATGAATAAGAAAAATATTAGAAAAACAGGTAATTAAAAATAAAATAAAACGAAGTTTAGTTCCGTCTAATAAAAAATTCGGATAAATTGAAAAGTAATTTTCCTCACCTTACACTAATTAGAAAAATACTTTTCATTAACATAAATTAGCTTAAGTTGTTGTTAGTCTATTTTCTAATCTAAAATATAGTTGTAACCCACAAAAGCATTCATTTAATTCACAAAATCCTCTTTAAACCTTGACATTCCCTGTTATCACTTCCCACTACCTGTCTCTTTGGTACCTTTTTACCGCTACCTGTGGCCGCCTTTATGAATTCTCTTTCGTATCGGGAGAGGAAAAAAATCCACGTGCTTATCACACAAATGCGAGGGAATTTATTGGAATAAACAAAAAACAGCTGTTGTTGATGGAAAGCCGAGAGAGCAAGAAACAAAAAGAGGCAAAGAGAGATTTGCTATAAAAAAAGTGGTTAAAGAGGAAAAGAGAATTTTATGGCGCCATATGTGGGGGTGGTGGTTTTAGTTGAATTTACAATATTTATAAGAAATATTTTATTAAAACATAAATATATCAATGCAAAAAAGGGCGTCTCTAAATTTGTGAGTAATTTAAAATGTCTTATTTTAAGTAAGTACTGTAAAATATCTCAAGAAATTAAGTTCTTTGAATTAAAAATTAGCAGAAATGTATACAAAATTATAAAATTATTTAACAAATATTTTTAATAATCTATTTAGGTTTTTTACAAGAAAAACAATGGCAAACAAATGATAATCTTGACAAATTCTAACACACCAGCAGCCGGCTTTTACCTTCAGCTCTCTCTCTTCATCTCTCTTGGAATTTCCCATTTTCCCAGTCGTGTGAGCACTTCTCGCATGCGATATTCCCTGATTTAATTTGCTATAAACCCGAACAGAGCCGAAGCAACTGCCGAAGCCACACGACTTCACAACTGGTTTTAGTTGGAACGATTATTGCTATGGTTCAGTTCGGTCTTCGTTCCTATGGCTCAGTTGGAAATTAAAACTCGTGGCGTGCGGTTGTACTCGGTCGGTTGAGCTCTTCGCTGAGACACAAATGTACGTAAAAGTGCGCGTAAAGTAACGGGAGAAAAAGCTTAAACTAAGATAAGCAGTGCTAACTATATATAAAAAAAATAAGCTGATAAGAATCTAGAGTCAATGGAGAGTGAAAAACCAACTTAAAGAGAAGCTGCTGCTGCCTTAAAGATTATACTCTCCGTTGAGTGTGCGTGTGTAATTGCCTTGATTGATAACCGTTGACAGTGACTTTTCCTTTCGGAACACTCCCCCGCTCTGCGCTCTATAAATTCCTCGATTTTATTAAAAAGCCAAAAAGAAGCTGCTGCCCCAGAAAGTGTGACCTAAGTGCGCGTTTGAATTCTTAAAGTGAAGACGGAAAAGTCAGAGGAAGAGGGGGCAGAGCCATCCCCAAAAGTTTTTCACGCTTTGCCAAGCGTGCAAATTTTGCGGAATTTTCAATTAAAATTAATCACATCGTTACAAATCACAAAAGGACGTTTGCAGCGAGTGCACCCACACACACTCACGAATCAAATCAAGCAATCATAATTAAAAGGATTAATTGAGCCTGAAAGAGGGTTTCTTTTGACAGAATTTGAAGAGCTTTTCAAGAGGAGCTGCAACTACATCACAAATACATCGCATTTCGTACGTCTTTAAAGGTGAGTTTATTTCTTCCAAATTAACTTATGTATTTATCTTAAATAATTATGGGAATTGCCGCTGTTAATGTCGATTTTATATAAATAAATTCTCAAAAGGGTTCTGTTCTTGTAGTTTATAGGGTTTTATTTGGTTCGATTTCAGTTGGAAAATATATTTTTGTGAATTTTGAAAGTCCTTCTATGGGATTATTATATTTTTATACAACCTATGTCTATTTTAGTGTAAAAAAAGTATAGTTGATGGTAAAAATAAATCACAAAAATTTTAATCTTTATTTGT
>JAEIIJ010001276.1:0-18846 GCA_018904815.1 Drosophila ogumai
TAATAATTATTAATATTTAATAGTTATTGTAATAAGAAATTCAATTAATACACTAAAGAATATTTTGTTTTAAATTTGTATAAACATTTACAAAAATTGCAATTCAAAATAAGAAAAACATAACAAATAGTCATAATTTTGCAACTATTAAATTCTGTCAAAGTTGAAAATATAATTTCATAAATAAAAAAACAGTTCTCTATGGTCAAATAAAATCTTTAAATATATTAATCATAAATTATAAATATTACTTGTGTTGTATCTTTTTCCGTATTCAGCATTTTTTTAGCCCAAATTTGGACACAAAGACAACTTTGGACTCAAATTATGAATAGTCAAAAAGATAATACATTTGCATCTACTTTTTCCCCAAATTATTCTACATTGTTCTGCTTTCCTTTCGATGTGTTTTTGTGCTTGGGCTTAGAATTCCCGAAGCGATTCGTTTGTTCTTTTGCGAAACTTGTTTTCCCGCTTCGAGTGCGGACATTCCGCGGATTAAATATCGCGTAGACACACAGATGCTGTCGCCGGTCGACCAGAAAACCAAAACAAGAAATCCAATTTCTAAACATCTGCTCCGGAACAAGAAGCTGCTCGTCCCGGCTCTCTTTTTATCTCGATACCGAGATGATGGTCACTCCATACTCCCAGCTTTTGGGTGGGTATAAATAGCTGCGGTCCCGGCCGAATCAATTAGACTCCAAACCAACCGCAAGAATAGCTAAGCGAAACCTCAAGCCAAAGCCTGAATATGTCGAAATTCCTTGCCGCCGCCTTTGCCTTCGTCGCCGTCGTCCTGATCCTTGTCAGTGCCGCCCCCGCGCCACCCCAGCTGCTGGATGCCCAGACCGCCATTCAAAAGATAATCGGTGAGTGTGCCCCAGATAACCAGTTAGTTCCTGGCAACTGTGAACGTGAACTGTCAACTGTCAACTGATTGGCCAACATTCCTCGTTCCTTGCAGATGCCTACAACCGCATTCCAGGACCCTCGGTCGTCCATCCATGGGAGGTGGCCCGCGTGATCGACCCGAACACCTTTGTGGCCCACTTTTAGACCTAACTCCTCACCAGCTACCTGACTCTACCTTAAGGAAAATGCCTAAATAAACCGAAAACAAAAACCCTAGTTAAATCAAAGCAAATGTCTTTTAATTATAGCCAAAAACACACTCTAAATTCCAACATTAATTACAGCTTAAATAGTTAGGTAACACACATCAAAACCACTTTGAGCTGGTTGCCAAAGTAACTTCTAAATTGCACATGAAAATTTAATCAAAGTTTGGTTTTTAACATGTCCTTGGTTGGCACTGGTTTAATTTAATTACATTTAAAATATATTTCCAAGTTCATTTAGATCTCTGATAAGTCATAAGTAATAATTTATTTGCTAATTCCACAACATTAAAAGTGACTCGAAAGCCTAATTAAATTAAACCGAATTTTAATGTAAAGTGAAGTGAATTTTGTAATAAAAAGCCTAAAATAAATATTAATGAAACACAAATATTCGTTAGAATTTTGCAGATTATAAAAACATTTTTGGTACTTATTCCATTAATGAATAAATAAACACCACTAGTACGTTTTTAATTACTTATGTTTTACATTTTAAGAGGATTTTAAAAGGCAATACAAAATATTTTTGCAATTCAACAAAAATATTACAATTAAAACCAAGTAACTAAGCTTTATTAGGTCAAACAAAAACAACAAAAAAAGGATAATAATCAGCTACTCAAACACATAAACAATTTAATAGTTTTGAAATGCCAGATTAAGTTGAAGGTATTTATTATCAGCTTGCTCACATTTCATTTCATTTATTTAAACAAAGTTAAAGTGTCATATGAAAGGGTTTAAAATTCCACAACAAAGAGTGGAATAGTTGAAATTATTATCTCATAATTCGCCAATAATTCCTTCATTATATTATTTACGGAATTTAATTAACGTAAAGTCAAAGTTTTTGCATTTAATTTCAAATTAAAAATCCAATAAGCTCATTGCAGGAAATATTTACCAATGAATTCCACTTATATATGTGTTTGCAGAAATCCCTTTCCATTTGACATTTTTAGCATTTTCAGCTCAGTTTGTGTGACCGGAAGAGGATTTCCTCCCTTTGTGAAGTTGACAAAAGTTTGACAAATTCCCGGCAACAGATGCAAAGCTCAACTCGAGTTGGTGACTTGCATCCATAACTTGGCTGAAATGCTTGCATTTGATGTAAAGTTTTTCTTGGGCTTATGTCTTATCCTGCTGGTAAAGTTTTCCAACCATTCAGCTCAATTTCCCAGCAAGGACAATTTGATAGTCAGTGGCTTGCCAAGGCATTTGGCAAAGCTATCGCCACCGCCAGAATCTCATCCGAGTATCTCAAGTGTTTGCTAAGCTCTAGAGTCTAGAAACAGGCAGCGCCTTGTTTGAGAGCACTCGAAGGATGCAATATTGTTATCAACGATTATGGCGCGAGGTTAAAGTCAATGTCAATGCCAGAGTTAAAGCCCCCATATATATACTATATACAATAAATGCATTCTAGATAAGTGCACGGGGAAATGCAAATTGTGCTAAGCACTTCAAAGGCAGCCAACTGAAATAAATTGCGGGCCTCCGGCCATAAAATACTATATAGTGTATATCGTTTGATACCTATACCTATATGCCACCCCCCTTATTTTTTATGATCCACACACATGCGGCACGAGCTACTGAAACATTTATGGAAAGCTGCTGAATATTCAGGGACTTTCATGAACTCTGACACGGTGAGTGTAGGAACTTTTCTTAAATTCGTTACACGTGTCAGAATATCACAGACACAGGAAAGTCATAAAAGCAATTTATTCAAGTCTTTTTTGGTGTTTCTTAAATTGTTCCAGACTCCAATGGTTGCAAATATATTTCTTACATTTTTATTTCAATTATTTTGTAGATTTTTAGCTATCTGAAAAGTAAAGCATTTCAATATTTAGTTACTTAGAGAAAAATAAATTTGAATATCTATTTATTTAGTTATTTAAATATATTCTTTTTCTATAAAAATACAAAAACGTAACAAAATTGATATACATTCTGCAGTATTAATAATTTATTTAATATTTACATCACCTGTTAGTCAGCTTTATCTCTGAATATTTGCTTTATTTCTATATAATCCTTGAAGCAAACATTACTGTGTTGAAATGAAATTCAGAAAAAACAAATACACCAGAGCTTTGTATGTGCATACTAGTGAAGCACGTCAACTACAGAATTTATATGGTTTTAAAAATACAATTTTTAATATTATAATAAAATATACAAATACACCACAGCCTTGTATAAATATTCGTACTAGTGAAGCACGTCAACTACAGAATTTACATGGTTTTAAAAATACAATTTTTTTGTATTATAATAAAATATCCAGCAGTGATGCTGCTGCTGAAACTTTCGCCTCAGTGACAGCATCAGGCTATAATTGCAGTCTGGGCAACCACACAAGTAAATTGCTTCCAAATTGGTCCATAGTTAGTAGTTCCGCTTTGCCAATTGCCAACGTTACGGCCAGACTCTTGCCATTAATTAGTTTGCGTGGCTTGTGGTCCGCCACTGCCAAGTTTATGTCCCTGCCAATACAATTTAACGAGCGCTTTTACGACTGGCTTAGAGCTTAGATATCCGGGCGCATCTATGGGCCAGCTGTTTTGCTTGGCCAAAACAAAAGCTAACTCGATCAGGAATTCCCCGTGGAATGCAAAAAAAAAACTGGAGGAACCCATCGATTGAGCGACGGAGAAAGATTTCTTAGCATGCGCCACACGCATAAACTTGTTAGCCGCTTTCGAACTACATCGATTTGGATCGATTTGCATTGCAAATGTCATCCGCCCCCTTTGGGCCCCATTCCCCCCGACCCCATTCCCATTCCCATTATAGAATAAACCATTATAAATAGACCGTGACTTACCTGCCATCATCATCATCATCATCGTCGGCGTCGTCCGAATTCCTAGTCACTCCTTATCGCGCCCACCATCTGTGGAGCGTCTTTAATTATGCAAATAACTGGCGCCACAAGAACGTGCTAAAAAACCAGGGGAGACAGAGACAAACAAACGTATTAAAATTGGTTGAAATCTGATAAATATCAGTTTCGGCCGACAAGTTAATAAAAGCAAGTGATGGCCATTTCTCCGAGGCAAAAGCGACTATAGAATACCCACCAGTAAATCGAGTTTAGTTTGCTTAGCTTTATGTTATCGATTTATTGATTAAGAACAACTTTAAAATATTAATCGATTTTTTTGGCAGAAATCCGAGTTGATATATCAAACAGAATATTGATTTCTCGCAGATACATCGTGATGTTAAAAAATCGAATTAGTATATAAGGCAAGTAAAGATAATTTTTGAAAATATTTGTAATCTTTGGTCTAAACTTTATATTTAGGATAAAAGAAAATATATATATCGAAACTGTACCAAAGAGTTGAATTTTTCAATTCTTTGATAGCTCGATATACATATGTGCGATAAATTTCTTTTCTTTTTGATATATCGAACAAAATGAACAAATGTTTCATTTGCAATTTTGATTATAATTTTAAGATTTTTATAAATTTTTAAATATTTTCAAATTGTTTGTATCGATTTGTATTCCAATATATTTGTTCGATTTATCAATCATTTCTGCTACAATTTATATTTGCGAAATCTGAAAAATGTTTATACTATCTAAATCTTGTAACAATATTACTTTTAACTAATTTATTATTGAAACCTTCGACACAGAGTCCCCCATAAATCAACACTTTACTCTTCAATGGTTAATTGTCCTTCCTCTTTTCAAATTTAACATAAATACACACGCTTCAACACCTAACAATAACTTTAGTGTAAAAACAACATGCCAATGTGTTTGTAACTGTAGGATACACGTGTTTATATTTAAATTGAAGCCATATGTTGGGCTATCCATTACCATCAGCCCTTTCCCACCAGCCCAGCCCAGCCCATTCATCAGTCAACGACTTTGATTGTTTTTGGAACTGGCTTCTTTGTCTATGGCTATAAAACACATTAATTTGATTAGTGTTTACGTGTGCATATCACACATTTCAGGTTAAAATAAAGCAAAATGAAAATAATTAAATTATTTGTATAGAATGTGATGCAAAATAGTTGAATTTTTAACAATGAATACAAAAAAGCAACTAACCAACTAAAAATCGTATTTACGCTTCAATGGTAATATAATTGTGAAAAGCTAATTAGCAAATAGCCTAATTTAAGGTAATTAGTAGGTAATAAAGCCACAATTTGATTAAATTTTAAACATTATACAAAACTTCATTGAGATCATTTTAAATTATTACAAAATCGAATAAATACATATATACTTAATTTAAAAAAGTTTTTGTTTTTAACAGCTTTGTGGCTTTATAAAGAGTTGATTTAATGCAAATTATTTGTAAAACATTGTTAATTAATATAATACAAAGCTTAAAAGCTAATTATTCACTTGTATTTTATACATCAAATTATATTCTGCATTGAAATTGAAACGACCAACAGACCTCCATTCGCATTATCCGTTTAGCCTCTAATGAAAGCCCTGATATAATATGCAATATGCCAGGAAAAAGCCTTTGGCGCATTAACAGGTGATACGCTTTCATACATGTATGCATGAATACGTGTGTAAGGGAACATTTTCCCCCAACTTTGCTTTTCATTCAGCATAATGGAAAAGTTGCCGAAAATCCGTCGGAAACTCCTGAGGTAAGCAATATACCAAAGTGCCTGGCATGTGCGTATATCGATGGCCATAATATGGCCCAAAGGGGGAGGTGTGCAAAAAGCAAAAAGGAGATGCGTGAGCTGCGGACACGCGACATTAACCCCGATGATGGGTGACAGTTTTTCCGGCACTTGAAGACCCCGCCGACTCGAGTTGCCTTCGATATCGATGCGCTGGCGTGGGCTTAACCATCAAAATTGATGGCTCAGGGAGCCCAGTAACTTATAACCATAAACGAAACTGATGCCGAGGACTCGACAATGAGACCTTTGTTCCACAGCCAGCCCAAGTCCCGGCAAGGACTATTAAGGACCGGCTAATAAAGAAGAAATCAAATAACAATCATCACAATTACATTGACGACGACGACGACATGTTCTCCGGCACAGAACAGAAACCAAAACCAAGTCAGAGCCAAACTGAACTTAAGTGAACCCGTCGGTCCGAGATTATTAGCATAATTCAAGGACACTCTCAATTCACAACTGGCGCCGGGGTTAAGGAACTGTAAGTGAATTTTTATTAAATTCCATATGCATTATTTGCTGAATATTAGATTCTCATGGGTCTGAAGTTGGGATGACTTTGCGGGACCGATTTGTTAATGCCAGAATACATTTTAAATCAACGACTTATGACCCACAGATGCAGCCTCGGGGGAAGTGAGTAAATTTGCATTATTTGCTGACTGTAAATCTCCCTTTTGTTGATTTATTGCTCTGGTTTTATTACTTTTCAAATAAAACCGGAATGAATTATTTAATATTTTACAGGCTGACCAACTAAATAAATAAATATTTAATCAATAATAATGATGCATGTAGCGAAAGCAAAGGGATTTCATTTAATATAATGTTGTAATGTAATATAAACCGGATTACTTAGTCCTTTTACCGTTTTTGTAAACTAATAAAATTTGTCAATTTATTACCAAAGGTTTACAAGTTAAATACGATTTAATATGTAAATGCCCGAGAAAACCTCTATATTAAGCAGTAGGTTTTGTATGTCCTTTAATTTAAAGCCAACGCTTTCTACTCTGGCGAATTTTTATTACGTTTTCCATTTGTATTTGTTCGTATTTCGCCTTTATTTCAGCCATAACACGAAATGTGCAATAATAAATCAAAAGGATCTCCCCCTTTTATAGAGATGGGCTAGAACAGCAGGCGCCGACATCCTGGCGACACCTGTCAAAGAGCATGTTCGTCCCTGTTGGACACCAATTAATCATCCAGATATCTATATGAACTGCATATGTCCCTTAAAAGAGTGCGTCATCCGGGTTTAGCGGGAAATTTTTCCACTAGGAGCGTCCATTTACTTAACGCTTCGCATAATCTATGTGACAGCAATCAGTGGAAGAGCTTCCGATGAAATAGCTTGCGTAATTCGAGATCCCGCAAATATTTTGAAGGTAAATATAGACCACCAGGAGTATCCTGTTAAAACAATACGCATTCCGGAAAAATAAATCCGATAAATCAGAAACGCGCATAACTCGCTCGGACCCCATGGGACTTGACATTTTTTGGTTTTGGCAACTGACAGGCCAAGTATGATTGGCCACAATTCAGATTTATGTAAGCCTCCTGTGTTACCCATGGCTGAATTCGTTCACGGAATTCCTGGCTTCAGCTTTATGCATAAATTTCACAGTTTTCTGAACCCTTTTCAGCGCAACAATGTGAAAATATAGCAATCGTAGGAGTTTTCTAACCAATTTACTTGCTGTACTTCAATGAAATCGCTCTTAATGCTGCATTGCGTTTACAGATTGAAGTTTAATGTGCCAGGATGACCCAGCTAAGTGCTGTTCTCCACTTACTTTAGCTTTAGTTCTTATGATATATAAATCCAAATTGATTTGATTATCTGCCTGAAGAAATAACTTAAATTTCCACAGCATTCAAGGAAATTCCTTGTTATTTCATAGAAACATTAACTTGAGCTTCCTTTGTGGGCCATTTCTTTTAAAAAGAACGTCATAATCTATTTGAAGTCATAATCGATTCGATGCCCTGTAATCCGTCAGGCGGGCAACACAATGGCCATGATTATGTAGAGTCATGATCAGGTTTAAGGTATTTTCTAAGAGACGCAATAAATATATAGAAAAGAGCTTATAAAAGGCCAACTCGATGGATTAACAACTGCGTGTCAGACAAGGCCAATGGGGCAAAATGGGGTGCGACTTGGCCCAATTCCCTTTTGTGTTTCGCATGGTCTTTGCCAATTCATCCAGCTGCCAGTTCTTATTACGCCCTAATTAATGCAAATTAAGGACGGCGGTTAAATAATAAACCCACGCCTGACTGAATTTGACAATTGACAATGGCTTTGTCTCGGCTGTGAGTCGGGGAAATGCAGCGTGGCAAGTGGATGTTTGAGGGAAACCCCTGAGCTGAACTCTACAAGCTTCTCTATATCCCAGCCAGCGTTAAAATTCAGGAAATTTAATATCAATTAGAGATGCAAGACGTAATTGTGTGTGAAATTTTATTTAGTTAAACAGCATTCAAATGCAAATTGTGTGACTTGTTGTTGCTTGCCCAGGATGGTATAAGGTCAAAATGGGTGAGGGTTAAACATAAAATTGAAGGAGCTGCTTTAACAGCGAGACACAAACTTTGGTCATTTTAATAAAATTTTAGAGATAAGGAATAATAATAAAGTCCTTAAGGATTAGCGTTGGGAAAACATCGGAGCACTATCAATACTATCGATGTTTTTATGTTTCTTTCAAAACATCGATGTTTTTTTTTTTTTGCTGGTTTAAAGTAAGTAAAAGTGTTTAAATTATAGAAAAAGTAATAATGATTTTTGTATAAGTTTCTAGAAAACCACATAAATTTGGACAAAGCAGACAGCCTCCAAAAAGTTAGAAAGTGGGGCTATTAAAACAATAATTTAAAAAATTCTTTTTAATATGAAAATAATTTAATATGAGAGATGATATGTTTCCATAAAATAAAGAAAAAAACCACTAAAATGATTTAATATAAATTTAACATAAAAATATCGATTCTATCGTAAAAATATCAAAAAATCAATGCCAGAAAAAAATCAATATATCAATGAAGTATCGATGTTTGATTAGAAAGGGAATATACAAACCGATATTTTCAGATTGCAACATACATATGTGGGATAAATCGATATTTTGCTTTATATATCAGACTAATAATATCGGAAAAAATCGTAAATTTTTTAATAACATTAATATAGTTTTCCATATTTAAACTGCTATGTACAAAATCATCCTGAGCTTGTATTGATATTTTTATCGATATATTATTTCTCACCAATTCAAAGGTTGTTTTTTGAGTTCAAAAATATTTGAATATAAATTTAAGAAAATATTTGTATCTCTAAGATTTATTAAAAACTCAACAGACAATGTAGCAGTATGAATAAAGAAATTTAATTCCAATCCAATTTGTAACAGTGTCTGCCTTTGGTTCACTAATTTCAAGTGCGTGCCGTCTTAGAACTTGAGTAAAATCCCGTGAACCCATCACCTACTTTTCCTGCTTCCATGGAAAATTATGCAAACGATGCAGATTGCTGGAAGGAAAGGAAAAGCGCGATGCTGCCTGGCAGCGTGGGTTGGTCCTTTAAAAGTTGCAAACTTTTTTGTACACAATCCGCGGAAAGTCTCTATCATTATCCCCAGCTATACCCAGCGCCATTCAGCACTTTGAGATGTTAATTTTATTTCATTTCATCATGTTCAAGTGTTCACTTCGTGCGCTTTTCCCGAGGCTTAGTGCGCGCTGGTTCTATTTTTTCACAATAAATACCAAATAGTGGCTGCAAGTTTTTTTTTTTTTTTAACACAGAATTTCGTTGAGCCACAATCCTGCGGCTCTAATACAAAATCCCGGTCTTTTCCAGCTCATCCTCTTAACGAAGGCTACCTATGCTTCACTTACCTGTATTTATACAAATGCAAGGGTAAATGTGGTCTGGGCCACGTATAAGAAGAAAATTAAAATGAATATGTGCATATGAAAGCTTTCTCTTTTGGGGAGTTTAAAAATGATAAAATAAAATATTTGACTTTTTTGAAAAAACTAATTGGAAGAGTTTTGCCAGTTGGTTTTTATGGTTTACATTGGCTTACATTTCTAGGTATATATTTTTGCTGCCACACAGAAATTCTACTGAAAACAAAATCGAAAAGCTTCCTGACTGCATTTTACTGAATATTAATATTTGCTCGTTATGAACCTCTTCGAGCAAATATTAATATATAATATTAATAAACCAATCAGTATGCAAAATTCGAACAGAAATTCCTTCCATTAAACTCATGAATAAATTGCAATCGGTACTCGCATAAATAAATTTGCTTAAGTATGAAGACCATAAAGTAAATTGGCTGAGAATATGTATTCATTTGTTTACAGTGTCTCGTCGAAATTTGTTGGAATTTCTGTTCTAAATTAAGTCGAGCGAAAGGGAAAACGAAATGCCTCCCCCAATAGTATTCCCCATTCAGCCATTAATGGAAACATAAAATTAAACCATATCCTACAATTTGTGCTTGTAGTTGTTTTGTGTCTCGTTTGACATGCAAATTGCCATATTTATTTATTTATTTTTCATACCGTTTTTCAGGGCCTCAATCACTTGAAATGCTCGAAGAATTCACACTGCCGATCGCCAAGATAGATATATAGCAGCGTCTATACACACATTTGCCTATTTGTTTGTTTTATATTTTTAAACTTTCGAACAGGACCGAGTTTCCCACCGCACGCCATGAGATCCAAATTCTAACTAAGGGGCAAAACTTTGAGTTTTTGGAACAACACAAAATTTTAAAATATATGTAAGCTCGAGGTGGCACGTGCTCATGGAAAACTTTGCTGTCTTGCTGCAAATAATAAATCGCCTCGGTGGCAACTTTTACGCTGAGCACTTTATTGTCCAGTTTGGCAACAGCACTTGTACTGCACATAATTAATTGCTCAAGACACAATTAGAGTCGAGTTACAATGACTCTTTGGCGTAAATTTTACAGCAAAATCATTCAGCCAACGCAAGGTAGTAGAGCCTTTGCCTAGAATAGCTATACATAAAGGTTATTGTGTATCATTTGACACTTTGATTTCCTGAAAATGCAATTCTCTGGCAAAATAGTAATTGTGTGGGTTTTCCTGAAATGAATTTGTCCAAAAACTAGAATGCAACAGGTAATTTATGGTAATGGTATAAGAGCATAAATACTGTGTCTTCATTTAAAATCCAAATTTTTAAAGGCTAAAAATAAATCTACAATCAAACAAAATTAGTAATATTTATAAGCTAATTGTGGGATATTTTACTAATAATAAATTATTATTATTTTGATGTTTTAATGTATTTTTAAAACAACTTCTTTGCTTTTTGAATGCCCAAATATTAGTTATAAATGAAACTAAATTTAGTTGTGCTTTTATTTGCAAATAAATGCTTAAAAAAATTCAAAGTTATATTTAAAACCATCTTCAATAAACTAAAAAAATACATAGATAACTGAAGTATTTTTTCCTATTAATAAACTATTCATTCTAAAGGAATAAATACTATACATAAAAAAATATATTTTTTTTTACTAAATTCGTTTACTTTGAAAGCCTGAAAATGTGTTATATGTAAAACTAGATTAGGCTAGGATTTTTGTAGTTATACAAACTAAGAAATTATATTTCTATTTTTATGATAAAATTAAAATGTAAGGCATTTAAAAGATAAGAAATAGTAAGTCCCCAAATGACCTAATACAGTCACATCATTCTTGATTCGTCCGACTTTAGAAGTACATTTTCCACACAAAATAAAATAAATAGGAAAAGATTAAGAATATCTCTACCCTTCTTATTAAAGTAAGGCCGCCACATTTTTCTACATTCCCTGTTAGCCAACTAAACCTCTTTGAAGCCCACAAAGGGAAAGGGATATTGAATAAACACAGGATTTAATGAAAAAGGTCGGGTCAGTTCCCCCTGGAGTTGTCATACGAGTGTAGACGTCAACACTATCATAACTAAATATATACTTTTATCCTGGGGCAACACAACAGCAGCTGTCAATGGTTTTTGTTTTCTAACAACAAAACACTGTCCAGATACACATCTAGATTAAAGTTGACAGGCAAATTATGTACTTCTGTAATTAAAAACAAATGCTTTCATGACCTAAAAAGGCAACAAAAGGGGCAAATTCAACTAAAACAACAGACTTTATAATTGTTTCAATGAAACATTTTCTAACCGCTTCAATGAAAAAATGTATAGAAAATGCTGACAGCAATTTCTGTTAACTTGGCTCATAAAAGCTAGAGGGAAAAAGGTGAGCCAGTTTAATGCCACCTCCAGCAGATGTTGAAAAGTTTCAGTTGTTATGGAGAACGGAAGCAGGAGCTTCTTGTCCTTTATTTTTCTTTATCCGGCCATCCTGCTCCTAGGACTTGTTTGTGCTTTGGTAAGTACACACAGAGCTGTGCTTTATTTTAGGGAATATTACAAATGGAAAGAATAACAAATAATACGTCTTTAAGTTATATAAAAATGTTTTGAATTTAATTTAAAATATTAGTTTTCCTTAAATTTTAATCAAATAATAAATTTCTTATTGTACTCTTTTACTTCTTGATTTCGGAATATTTTTAACAGTGTAGTTTGGGATTTACGCAATTCCCTGCCAGATACAGAAGCACTCACAGTTTAGCTTACCTGTTGCGGGCTGCATTGCATACCTGTTTTTGAAGTTTCCCTCGTTCCAACTTGCATTTTTGCCTTAACAAGCATAAGGCTTTAAAGTAACGCATTAAATAACCCATTTGCATTATTATCTTAGTTCTTATAAGTGGCTTAAAATCCATTTTAAGTCAAGATAAAGAAGAAAACTTTAAGTATTTGAAAGTACAGGGTGAACTTTTACCCTAATGCTCCAGGAAAATCATAGCTCAGAGCCAGCTCTGCTTAAGTAATTGCAAAAAAAATAAATAAATAAGGGAATGCAGCAGCCTGGGACCTGTGGGAATTCCCTAGACTTGCCACAAAGCGCAGCAAGCTCTTCTCTTTCTCCCACTTTTAAAGTGTGCAAATTCTTTACATTAACTCACGCAATTTATCTTCATTGAAAACAAAACCGATAGATCCTTTCAATTAGAACAGCTTCCTGGGCCGGAGTTCAAAGGAGACCTTTCAGTCCAGCACGTGCACATTACACGCTGGCATAAATCAAATTGACTTTAACCCACGAAAATGGATGAAAGGACTCAGGAACTCAGCCAGACATGACTTCTTCCTTCGAGCCTCGTTAGCTGCCAGACAAACGATTCTGACTCTTTGGCCGTAACACATTTAACAACAAACCGCCCCCCCAAAAAAAAAACATGGGAAAACCTTGTAAAAAACCGAAATAGATATCCTTGTTTTTTATCACAAAAAGTTTGGCAATCAACAACTTTGGGAAACAAAAGGAAAAACTTTTGAAATATACATCAACTACATAAAGAGAATTCTTTCCAAGATTGTCAAAGAAATCATATGCTCTTAATAATAATTATATTATATTATATATTGGTTGTCAATAGTTATAAAGTTACCAAGGGTAAGTTATTCAATTTTGGCCAAGTTTGTGTTTTAACGGAAGTCAAGTTTGTGAGGAAGCCTTTTATTGGGTTCTTTCAAAGTTAAATTGCGGCTATTTGGATAAATATATTATATATATTAATATTTTTTTGTATTGTTTTTAAACAATCAATAAAGTTATAGATTTTCTTAAGTAATAGTAACAGATTTAATGTTTGTCATTTAACTTTAAAGATTTTTTTACAACATTTACACAATATGGAGAGAGTTTAAAGATTTTTCTTAAGATAAGAGTGCTCGATGATTGTTTTTTTTTTTTTTAATTTAATTTTGTAAAGAGAACTTTTTAAGGATTCCCCCCCCCCTCGAATCCTTATTATTTAAAATTTGTTGTAAGTTCCCACAGTGTAAAGTTCTATAGAAAAAACTGTTTTAACTGTGGGATAAATAGTAAATTAAATTTATAAAACAATAATATTCATTATTGGGATTCTATTTTATAATATGTATATATATTTATATTTATATTCCCTTTCCTAAAGGCTCTTAAAAAACAATGCAACAAGTTTAAAGTTGCCTTTAAAGATTTTTTACTATAAAATCTTCCAACAGATTTTTGTTCAACGAAGGCCACTACTGCTTGATTGGTAAACTTATTAAAACATTGAGAATTAAGAAAAAATCCAACAATTTAAATTAATAAGATTACTGCTAAGGTATTTTTTAACTTTAACATCATCTGCCAGGCTTAATTTGTTAAGATACATAACATATTTAAATATATTTACTACAAGATTTTCACAATAAAGGGTTTTTAAATAAACATAAAGTTTAACTTTGTGTGCTACAGTTTTTAAAAAAAAAACATGTATATACAGATTTCTACCACAAGATTTCCCCTAAGAAATACATATGTTTTTAAAGACTCTTCAAAGTTTAAACAGTGTGGAAAAACTTGTCCTTTTACTACTTAAAATTCCCCTCTCGCTCTTTTTATTTTCACTTTTCGCTTCCCTCGTTTTGTATCCTTTTAGCTGAAAAATTCCAAATTTCCGTCACGTCGCCCCTAATGCCACCAGAAACATATCCAGCTACATGGTCGTAAAAAGAAGCGTCAAATGCTCGGCTCAAATGAAGTGATGCAAACTATAAGTGGGTTTGGGGCTGATGGAAAATTATGGAAAGGAGGAAAGGCGGAAAAGCGAACTGGGCGGACTGGGGCGGACTTAGGCGGTCTGACCTAAGTGAACCTCTTTGTTCGGACGAGTTTTGAGTAATGCCACGATGACAGGCATTCAATGTGATTTGGGTTTCGAAAACTTTTAGCGCTCACACTGCGTATACGTAATGAAATGGACAAATGGCATTGGCCCTAATTCGAGGGCTTTGCCAATGAATGGAAATCGAAAGCTGAAAAGTCAATTCACAGGGAAATTCCGGGAGATTCAGGGAGAAATGCTTAGCAAAATGACGAGGGCGGAATGGCAGTCAAGTTTTTTATCATTTATTATTTGTGCTGAGTAATGGGCATTCGGTAATGTCCTTTTTGCGGTCAAACACTTGACCAGCTTTACCCCAAGGCTCCTCTTTTTTTTGTTCTTGATTGCTTCCCACTATAACTCCCATATTTTTTCTCTCATTTTAATTTAATGGCCATTTGAACACGTCTCCTGCCAAGTCCCCTCGACATCAAATACAATTATCAATGCCCGCTGGCCCCATAAGACAATTTATATGCAAACGTCAGACGGCTAGACATTCAATGCTAATGAATGCCAGCACGCACCAATAAAACACCCTAAATTCACCGGTGCAAAAAACAACAATTGTTAACAGGGGGTTAAAGTGGAAGTGGGAGTGAGAAAAAGTGAAAATGCCAAGAACAACAAACAGGCTCAATTCAAAGTTCAAATGCCACCTCCTCCAAAAGGAGAGCCGCCTTTGGCGCAAAAAAAAAAACAGAGAGTATCCGAAAATGGACAATAAATAAAATTGCTGCTCTGGAAATTGGGTGCTAAAGTACACCACTTTTATGTTTAAATATTCCTCGAGGGATATCAAAGGGAATATCGGGTTCAGGGGTTTCAATTACCAATTTACCGAATTAATTTGTTTGTAAGTTCTGGAAAAGCCCTTTGGTTACATAATGGCTGCCATTTCAATTAATTTTAAAGCATTTTTCTGGGTTAACCGGAAATCCTTTGCAATGGGATTTCGGTTAAAATTAATGGAATTAAAGAGGAATTCTTGAGATACCCACAAATAATATTTAATATATATTTACATTTTTATATGGAATAATTTTTACAAAAAATTGGAATGGTTCTTTTTAAAGGATTTACGGATTTAAAATTACATTTCAAGGAACCGAAAAGTGTGCTATGGATTTATATGAAAAATAAATATAAAAAGAAGGAAAATGATTTAAAAAAAAAAGAAAATGTAAACCTCTTTTTAAGACACCCAAAAGTATGCTAGGAATTTAAATAAGAATTAAATATTTTTTATATTTAAACTAAGATTGCGTACAAAAATCAGAAGTCTTCCCTTAAAAATGGTTCTAGAAAATTTAAATCTCTTTCCGACATTCCCATTTAAATAAAACCTTTGTGATTCCTTAAATTGGGTCTCCATATTCATAAATACACATTAATAATCGTATACAAATAACAACTAGGTTCTTCGCAAAGGTTCTAAAGATTTGAAATCACTTTTGAAGACACTCAAAAGTAAATAACAGAATCCATAAGGCACAATTTTATTGATTTTAAATAAACTTGAATATATTATAAATAATTCTAAAAAATATAAATTTATTTAAATATTAAAATAACTTCTACAAAAGGGTACCCTCCATTCGATCCATCAAATTCTCACCAAAAACATTAATTTTTATATGTATGCTCCTTCGTTTTTTATTCCTGACCCAGGTAAATTGGCTGGCCGACAATGCCAAATCTTTCGGCATGTCCATAAATTCACGTTCAACCTTAAAGCATTTACAAAAGAAGCCCCGAAATTTTGGCAGAGAGCGTACAAGTTTCAGCATAAATAGAGGCACGCGTTTTGGGGGAGATTCTGAGAAGCCGAAAGCCGACAGCCGGGCGATACGTACCCTCCCTACCTCAGTGTTGGCATTATTTTGGGTCTCTGGAGGGGTCATTGAGTGGGTGTTCCGACTGGGTGGCTGTGTGTGTTCGTGTCTACACAGACATCTGCCAAGAACCTCGAGGAATTGTTTATTGTTTACTCTTTGCATTTAACGGCTTGTTGAAAGGCATCGCTCCGTATCAAAGATGAGAGACCAAGTGGAAGATGCTGCTGCTGGCGAGTCTTCCACAGAAGCGGAAACAAGTTATTTATTTAAATGTCATAACCTGGCAACAGCAAAAAATAAAAACTACAGTCGTTTCCCCCACGCAGGGGACCACTTTCAACTGAATTTTACTCTGGCTAAAACTAGCAGTCAGTGCAACTACATCGTGCAATTAATTAATTAACCAGAAGACCTGGTTTATATGGCAACGAGAAGAGACTTCAGTCTATCAGATGTAGTGGCAGCAACAAGAGAATTGATTACACTTCGTAACTAACTAGATCGAATTATGTGGGGTGTTTACCAGCTAACAAGTTTGTAAAATAAGGCAGCACATCCTTTCATTTTAATCCGATTAAGAGAAAGGCTTTTTACACAGATTTCTTTGAAATACTTTGATATTTTTGCAACCCGTTTCGAAGCTTATCACCTTGGCAAATTGTTTTAAGTTAATAAAATATATATACTTTTAGAATTTTCAAAGAGATTTCCTTTTAAATTTCAAGTGAGTTTAAGCAATAAATTCATAGAAATATAAACCAATTAAAAAAAGTGTATTCATTCATAAAATCTTTCTCCGAAATCCCCAATATTTATGACATACATTCATCCCACTCAGAGTTATTAAGAGTGAAATAAATCAAACTAAAACTTTTTTACTCTCAAAGCCAACGTTACATTTATTGAGTTGGAAAAACAAATTCCCTGAAATTTATTCTTTGCATTTTTCCAGACCATAAAAACCGATTACTCACAGCTGTCACATCTGTAGTTTTCCGAAATGACACAGCAGGAAGCCGCCTAATGAGACAAATCCTTTTTTTGTATTATATCCTGCGGTCCTTGCCCTACTCAGAAAGTTGCCGATGACGGAAACCAATCAATGAAGTTGACAGCAGCTTCAGGTCCCCAGAGGGAAACTGGCTAATTAACTTGGGGCTAATGTTTAAGGCCAAAGTTTAAGGCACATAAATAAGGATTTATTTCGAAAATGGAAGGAGGAGTCCTTGCCTCATTTGGCCGGACTTTGGCCATAAGTACCGGCGGCATGCAAGCATTATTTATTTAATTTAGACATTGCCCTTGGTAATTCGGGATAATGAACTGAGGGCCGTTTAGTGCCCAGTGCAACTCCTGGCTGGTACTGCTACTTAATGTATTATTATTAAAATGCCTCATGCCGTGCCGTAAGTCTTGGCATATTAAAAAACACCCAGCGGAGATGTCACCTCATGCTGTCTACGATATGAGAGGAGCCCCCGGCTGGAGCTGCTTTGTGGCGCCATTGTAAGGCAAAAAGATGCCCATTTTCTATTTTCGAATTACTTTCGGTTTTTTTCGTTGGCTGGCTGGAATTTTTCATCCACGTTTAATTTATTCTTTTATGTCCGGAGCGTGTTGCTTTGATGTGGCCACAATGGAACATCCGCAACTCGCCCCGCCATTAATACAACTTGGGCTCACACGTCTTGTACAAGGAGCCACATGAATTGTAATCCTGCAAGCTGGTCTCAGCTCCTTGGATGGCTGGATAATAATGCCAGCTCGTGGTCGGGACATCAATTTCCTATTGTGGCCAGATTTCCGCCTGCAGATTGATATTGTGTGTTCGCATGACTTGCTTTTAGGCCCAACTCGTGGTCAAATATACATTGGTTAAAGGGGGCAGACTCCATAAATTATGCATATGATCAATTAAATACAGAACATTGAGCAAACGGGTGAGGCTGTGTGGCATCAGTTGTCTCTTAAGAAATAGGTTTTCTTCATTTATATTTAGCTTATCGGGCATATAGAACAACGACCTTTGCTGTTTTTTACTCTGTAGTAATAGTTTGGGTTAGGAACTATAATTAAGTGGCAATTTTAGTAAAAGGTAGAAGGAATAAATACGATTCCATTAGGTAAAAACCTATACTACTAAGGTACTACTAAATGTCTCTAAAAGTATGCATAATTTTAACACCTTTTAAGAATTTTTTAGTAGAATATATATTTATAATTTATTATTTTATTTAGCTGATAAAACAATAAATATATATACAATCTAACCCACATATTCCGATTGGTCTTGAATCTGTAGCTGTAAACCTTTTTGCTTAATTTTACTACAAATATTCTTACTAATTAAAATAAATTAAATAAAAAATG
>JAEIIJ010001288.1:0-12837 GCA_018904815.1 Drosophila ogumai
GCGCCTAGTTTGAATTCCGCCGCTAGATGGCTCAGTCGTTAGTGACAAGCGCTACTACACACTGGACATACCCCGTCGTGAATGCATCCCGGACCATTATGGTAATGATATAATCAAACAGTCGCCTCTTGGGGAGAGTCTTTTCGGCAGTGTAACTTCGATTTGAATTGGCCGAAACTGGGGCCACAATCGATTGAACCAATTTAAAAGCCATTAGCCAAATGACACTAAATGCTCGCCATGGGGTAAACTCTGGCGGAGATTCTGGGATTTGAAGAGACCATTTCCATTTGCCCAATGGAGAGGCATTTGCAGCTCATAAATTAAAACATTAAAGGAGCAGGAGCAGGAGCAGGAACGGGCAGAAATCAGTTGTTCAAATGCAAATTGAAAAGTCCTTGTAGTCCTCCACTTAGCCAAGTATTCGCCCGCAGTAACTATTTAAATTATGCCAAGGACCTGGCCTGGACCTCTGCTCCCTCTCCGGACAATTACGAAGGGGCATTGGGCACCAGCATAAATGCGCAGCGGGATAGGACCGATGGGGGGCTTCCTGCGCGTCTCTCGGGTATGCGCTGGGGTATGGGTAGTAGTGGGAAATACCAGGGGACAGGAGGAGGACAGAGGACAGTGGCGGCGGCGTCTCGCGAGGCACACGCAACGCGATCGCGACGTGGGCCGCATGCAAAGTGAAGAGCCGCCACTCTTTCCAGCAATTGCTCACCAAAGGGTATACGGGGGTCTTTTAGGGAAATATGTCTATCCACAGCCTTTATAAATTCCCCTTTAAAATTTATTCCAAAATCCCACGAAAACCTCTTAAAACCATCCACAAAACCCTTTTAAATATTTGTATTTTTTATATATATATTTTATAAATAAAATTTCAAACTCCTTAAAAACATAAATCGTTAGCCCTAGGTATCCTCTCTGTTCGAACTATGCTTTACCAGCTTTTATACTTCCCTCATTTTTTTTTTACTTTTTTGTTTAATTTTGCCTTCCTTATTTTTTGCTTTTCTTCATTTTTTTTTTAATTTGCCGGCAGACGAGAGCAAATACGACAGCGTTGATGATCATGTTAATGAGGGGCAGGTCCCAGTGTCGGTGCCAGTACCAGGAGCAGCTCAGAACCCGTTGATGTTGCCTGTCCCTGTCGCTGCTGGTGTTTGGGATCGGCGCTGTCCATATGCAAAACGTCAGCGTTGACGCAAAATCAAAAGATCACACAGGATCAATTACAACTAATGATATGGAGACGAGGCTGCCTGCCATCCAACCGAGCGGGATCAGGGCTCTGGGAGCTGCAGCTGGGGCCTGACTTGGCTGCGTCAACGGGCTGACAGCTGAGATGACGTCGCCGCCGCATGCGGGACCCGGAGCTGGGGAGGAGCCTCTCTCGGTGTGTGCTAACAAGTTGCACTCCAGTTGAAATTGCCCAATTGACGGAGCACAGACAGTGGGGACTGAAAAAATAAGTCCACTCGAGTGTTAAATATAAAATAAATAAATAAATAAATACTAACGTGCCTTAAGAACGGAACAAAGTCCAAGGCTAACTATAAAAACGGACTAAATCCATGGCTGAGCTGCCTCCAGTTGGTCCAAGACCCCTATGCTTGTGGGCGCAACTGTCCGAAGGAGCGGATGGGGGCCCAGTTGGAGCTCTTCATCATGTCGCATCGTTGTCACCTCATGCCCAAAAACTGCCCAATGAACCCAGGCTCTCCCCCTCCTCCCTGCGGCGGCATAATTAAACTAATTGTTCCGATAGCCGCCGTCCGTTTGATGTTCATTGGCTGGACGCGGTCAATGATCTTGAACTTGGGAATGGCCGTGGCGGAATCCAATCCCATTCCAACTGCGATTCCAATTCCCGATGGTCCAATTCAAGTTCACCACTCGCCCTTTGAAATGTAAAAATTATTGGCGGCGGCAGGGGCACACCAGTTATGTCATCAATGTGGCATTTCGAACAGAGCAATCAGGGTTTGGGGCAAGTTAAGTAATCAAAGGGCTTGATTGAGCCGCGTCCGATCCATCCGGAGGTGCTACCCTGTAGTCGAAGAATCGCACGGCTATGATGTACTTTCGATAAAGAGATAGAAATAGAGCCACATTCGTTCTCATGTTCGCAATTCACAATCTCTAATTATTTCGATTTGATCACTTAAGGGTATCCTCTATTCGCACAAAGCTCTTCTCTAACCGTTTGCCAACCTGCAGCTCTACCTTTTCTGTTTGTCATCTCTCCCTGCCGGCAGACTGGAAGTTTCGTAGCGAAAATGATAATAAATAAATATGCCGAAACACTAATAACACGCTTAAGAGATTGGCGCAAGTCGGCGCTTCCTGTCCGTCGACCATTCAACCTCAAGCTGCCCTGCGCCGTCTGGTTTCCCTGGTCATCTCAACATGTGTACATAAATATGAATGAATATATATACATTCTCCCCCAACTTGGCCATATCCGCCTGCCTTTGCTTCTGCTTTTCTTTTCTCTTCTGCCTTGGTTTGTGTCGGATGCGATTTAATACAATAAAATATCACAATAGTCCTCAGGTCATTTAGTTAGACTAGCAGCTTATCATCCACACACACACACACACGCTGGGGATCTCCCTTGGAATCCGAATCCCAATCCCAATCCCTATCCCAGTCCCAGTCCCAGAGCCTCCTTTGAGTCTGATCTGAAAGATTGATGTTAACGGAAAGCGTCGTTTCTTTCCACGTTCAACGTCTGATCCCGCTGTATCTGTATCTTCTTGACGGCGGCATCCCTGCTTCAGTTCAGGTGGCAAAAGTATCATAAAATATGAGTTTACATTTTCAACGATTTTTTTTATTCAGCACATCGGATAATGTATTTCATTTGAAAGTTTTGAAGCTCTGAAATAACCAAAAATAATTTATTTAAATGCTTTAAGAACGAAATATTTAAATTAAAATATATTTTTTTTTTTATTAAATACCCCAGAAATATATATTTTAAATGCCTTACCCTTTCTGTAGTTTCGACTGTTTTGTGTGGTGCACAAAAGTCCCAGTTGGACCTGAGTATGGGTCTGGGCCTGGGCCTGTAAGCTGTTGTTTTGGCCTTTGTGGCTTATGCAAGCGGCAGTGCGCTGTTCAAGTGCAGCGTAATTGCTGTTGTTATTGTTGCGGCTAGTGTAAATTTTATTGCATTTCAATTTGGCAGGCCCTGGCGATTTCCCCCTTTCTTCAGATCTCACCGGAAAACGAACTCATTTTTGTGATTTCCGCTCGATGTCGAAGGCAGCAGGAAATTTCATAATAAACACGCGCTGACGTCACATAACAAAAACAACAAAAAATAGGCAACAACTCAAGGAATTATTAAAAGCAATTTATAATTTGGAATAATAATAATATCTTGGAATAATAAATAGACTTGGATAGATTTTATTACTGTTACTGTACAATTTGGACAATTAATAAATAAATAATAATAATAATATCACATTCTAATCACAAGTAATCAAGTAAACAATTCGAAACTTAGACGTTAATATTTGGAGAATCCTATTAATCAAGTGTCGGGAGTTGATATATGGACACTCTTTCCATTCCCGAATCGGGACTGCCGGGGATTATGCAAATTAGATGCAGCGATAAGCAGCAGCGGGCACACGCTCGCTGCCTCCATCTCGCTTTCCCTGCATTGGGTCGTCGCCTCTATCAGCATTTCCCTCTCTCTCTCTCTGGCTCCCTCCGAGAGTCCTGCTCTTCCTTTTCTTGGCACACGCGCACCTGTAGCAGGAGCAGCTGCTCTGGTCGCGAGAGGATGCACCAGGATCGTCGCGCTCCTTTTGTGGGGCAGGTGCAACATTTACCGTTCACCTCGGCCGCGGGCCAAAAGTGAGCAGAGGGAGGGGAGTCAGGACTCGGGAGCTCCGCCAAGGGATCCTTTTTTCGATTCATTAGGCTGGGGACCATGAACACTTTTATTAATAAAAGTAATTATTACAAGTATTTAAAACAAAATTAAACATTAAGATACGTTTTACACAGTTTTTGAGTACGATTAGAACTTCTGAAGCGGCTCACAGAGAATGCCCTTTGATTGTTCCATAAATCTCTGAATATAAAAGGCCCTTTTCCCTTTAACTCCTTTATATCATCAAGTTCACCGACTCCCTGCACAAGTTTCCACTTCAACAGCGTTTGTACAGAGGAAATTTGTAATTTATGTTACAAAATATTTTCATTAAGCAGGGAGGCTGGAGATGGAGATGGAGATGAAGAGATCGCTCGTAAAGGACCCCAATCCATCCCGCTGCGACGATGACAATAATAACATCAACAAAGCGATGAATTTATGGGCCGCCGAGCCCCTGGGACATCTATCTGGATTCTAATTAACCCGAATGCTGATGCAGATCGCTGAGATACGGCTCAGGTAGCACTTGTAATACCTGTAGCAATGCCGTCCCCGAGGACTACTGTCTCCGTGGCTTCCCAGGGGCGCAGGTGTGTGCTGGCTGCTGGCTGGCGAACAGTAGGTGGTGCCCGGGACATGATCCTTGATTTATAAGAGCACTGATAGAGTTGGATGTTGTGGGGGCGTTTTATTGTGCAATCAGTAGCCAAAATAGATGAAAATCTCCCGGATAGGGTTTCACTTTCGCTGTGACAACGGCCACGGCCAAGGACGAAATTGATATGTTGACATCGATAGCCGGGCGAGGGCGGGGACTTTCCGGGAAAGAGCATAAAACGATTTGGGGAAACCGATTCCCAACGATTCCCATCCCGCAGACACCTGTGCGTATCCTTTCGCTGCCTGATTAATTGAGCTGCCTTGTCAGCGGCTTGCCGAGTTGCAAAAAAAAACAAAAAAAAACACAAGTAAAGACCCGAGAAATTAAGGGAAATACAGGTGGTCCTCCGCTTTCGACTGGCAGCCAAATCAATTAGCCTAACAAGACGGCCGAAATGGAAACGGAATCCGTGGCATCCTCTTCTAACTGCCAAAGGAGTCGAACGAATGAAGGATGTTTCGGAGTGCGGCTCCTTCTTGCTCACTCACTTCCAGCGGCTAAATGTGTGGTCTATGCCAATCATGCACTTTACGCGCTGCCTTCATTAGCCGCCAACAATCTTGGCCAGTTTATCGCACGGCTCAACCCCTCCCCCGCCCTTGGCCCGAAAGGTTCCCAGATAGCGCCGAGCACATCAAACGATGCAACCGAACCACCACAAAGGCCACGGACCCCGTAAACGATCCGCGGTCCGCGGTCTTGGCCCATTATAAAACTGATTTGCGAACGCGAAGGCTGCATTTGAATGCAGAATTTATGCAGTCGCGTTTTTAAGGCAGCTCCTAGAGCAGCCAAGACACTTGAAAAGAAGGGAAAATTTTATTTTAAAAAATTTTATTAATATTTCCAAAGAAGAACGTTTAAATTTAAACTCTTTGAATATATTTTCCCTCATGAACTGATGATTTTAATTCCCTAAAAATGCAAGTCTAGGCCTTTTCCGCGATTTTCCCTAGATTACATTTTTGTTGTAATTTTTTCCCAAGACTTTCTTCACATTTTTCCCCCAGTGTGCTTCTGTTTTTTCTCTGTCCATGTAACGAGCTGGCAAAATGACTTAATTAGTGGTCTCTACTCGCGCTCTCCTGATGGCTGGCTAAATGTTTCAGGCCCGGTCCCCAGCTCCCGGCTCCCGGCTCTCAGCTCACAGCTCCAGACAGAACATCTCACTCAGCATTAACAATTAAGTCGGGATTTGGACGGGATCAGCCGGCGGCGGCCTGCTGGGCCGAATGTAGATCTCTCCATATCGGATGCGGAGGACTCGGCTCCGAGGACTCTTATCTAAATAGGCGCGTCCCGAAGTACAAATGGTCAAGTGGATAGATAGAGGCCCGTTCCGGGGAGTCTAATTTGTGAACAGTTAAATAAACAAACAGCGAAGTCGGCCAGGGGACACTTGTCGGCGCTGTTCTCTGAAGAGATGCCGGGCTGCTGTTGCTCCTGCGCTTCCCTTTGAGCCACAAGCCGCCGCCTTGATAAGGACTCCGGCCTTACGGTCTCAAGTGTCGGCGAGACACACGCGACATGGGACACAGGACACGGGGCACGGCGCAGGATCGGTGGATCGGAAGTGCTGTAATAATTCAAGACATCTCCTGGCTCGGAAACGAAATTCAATGCTTGAGCAGATGTAGAAATGCTGCAAATGAGGCAAAAACTATGCAGAAAGGAAAATAAACACAAGTCCCTAGACAAGTGATTATGTTACAGGCTCAGACCTCTCTGCTTAAGTTGTGTCAAAAACCAGAAAGGAAACAGACTTTGGCAAGCCGAATCTTGAGATTCTGGCATCGAGTCAAAAATCGTTTATAACTAAGCCAAAATAGCATTAAATTCAATTCGGAAAGCTGTTCCGAGTTGCTTTTTAATGGGTTTATAAATCTGCGTACTAAATTTAATTTAAATATTAATGATAATATTTCATAACTCGGCCAAAAATGCATTAATTTCAATTCGGTAAACTTTTCTGTATTAGTTTTTAGCAGTTTTATAAATCTGCATACTAAATTTTAAATTTTCAGAAATCCAAATTTTTAACCTTTTTTTTTTGGGATTTTATCTAAATAAAAAATATTAAAAAAATTAAAAAAAAAAATATTCCCTTCGGACATGGCTAGAAAGTCTCGCCTGGTCACGCTGATCAAGAATATATATGGTTTAAGGGGTCGACACTAGCTCCTTTGCTGCTTTTCAGGCTCCTGACTAAAATTATAATACCCTGGAAGTGTATACATAAATAAATATATATAGATAAATACATGGGAAACTAACAATATATTTAAGATATTGATCAAAACCAGACCCCTTTTCAGGCAAAAATAATCTGTGTGTTGGTAAAAAAGGATTCCGTTCAGCTTAATCCTTTTGCAGTTCTCAGAACAAACTAAGCCGGCGGCGGGAACGAAAATTGCATAAAAAACGACAAACTCTGCAAAATGGCAGAAAATCGCTACGTTCGATCGAACATCACGCACTAAAAACCGAGGTGGAATTGTGGAAAAACCTTTTCCCAGAGCAAACGTGAGAGAACTGACAGGACGAAAAGGATTCCCAGAAGCTGGGACTCTCTCGCTTTCTCTGCGTTCCATTTTTGTGGCTTGACCCAGAACAATGCCAAAAAAGGACGATATATCTTATTGACACAGGCTGGTGCAATATTTGCGCAATATTCCTGATCCTGGGAGCTGCAGCTAAGAAAATGTTTTGGCTGCTTCTCAAAAAGGATTAGACAGAGCCAGCACGAACAGAAGTCCTGAACGTAAACACTATGGCTGTATAAGTATGTCCTGGGCCCAATTCGCAAATAGGCCAAGATGCACAGGAAAATGTTGTTAAATCGAATAGTAGGTACCCTACTACTTAACGGGTTTCTTGTTCTTTTATTCCTTTTTTTATTTTATTAAATTCAAACTAATTCTTTGGGAATATAAATTTAAAAAACAACAATGTTGATCGGTCATGGGATTTTTTTACATTTCAACAGAAATTAATAAGATTTCTTACTTAACATTTTTTATTTAATTATTTTCTAAGTTCTGGACTCCAGGGTATTGCAAAGTGCGATCCTTGAACGGCAAACGATGCAAGGCTCGTTATTTTGCCAAGAAATTTCCGTGAAACGCGCATAATGGCCAAGAATGGAGACCGAGGAAATTGCACAACAATGCACAATTCTCCCCCGATTTTCCACAGTGCTTGCCAGACAGCACAAACACACAGCATGTGGGCGCATTCAGGCGATCGATCGATCCCGGCAGGACATGCCAGGCAAAGTCAACACAGACCCGGGGATTGAGCAGGGGAAAAGCAAATATCACGAACTACTGTGAATAAGCAGTGGCTGTAACAATGGTCCCAAGGATCACAATTTTAATTGATCAGAAATACAAACAAGTGCAAAAAAAGGCAGAAAAAAGCAAAATAATACAGGACACAGAAGGCAGGGGGACAGGAGACAATTGTTTCCACGGGGCGTTTGTCCCGATTCCCTTTCTATTCCCACTGTGTTTGGTCATCTTCTCTGTAAACACTGCGCCCCCGTCGAACAGGCATCACTCCCTCCTCTAGATCGAGGAGGCAGAGTCCTGATTTCATAAAAAAGAAGCAACTGAAATTGAAATTCCTTGAAATTGCCAAAGAAAAGATCGTTTCTGATCAATCACAGGCCATTCAGGAAAAAAGTAGCAAATATCATTTATCGCAGGGAACTATGGTGCGTCCCTTTTTGGTGAAACAATTTGTCAGCTAGTTTGTAGGATGCTTCGGCATTGTTCCAATAAAAATATATGAAGCCCAAGGCGGAGGGGGTCTTCAAAATTATAAAATGTACATTTAAATATCTTTAATATTTTCATAAAAATATCTCCCGTAATGGAGCAGCTGCTGGGGCTGGTCTCTAATCTAATCAGGAGAGTCATAACTTGTACTTGGACAGGCTGAAGGGGGCCAGCACTCGTTCTCGTATCTTATCCACGGCTAAATGCAGGCTGCCGTCCTCAGTATCCTTGGCCGCATGCCAAAAGTGTAGAGCCAACGGAATGGAATCATCTCAAGAAATTACTCCAGTCGGCGGCGGACTTCAATTGCCGGCTAATCCCCGAGCTGCAATTCACTTTTAACGCATTCCCGAGGTCCCTCCGTACTCTGAGAGGATCATTCAAGTGCATTTAAATCCTCGTCGGAGCCGAGATCCTGTCTAACCGCAGCTTGCAGGCTGCCAGAACAAAGGACAAAGGACATGGAAACGAGAAGGATTCGGCGGTGCGTAAATTTCGTATTCCTCTTTTGGCAAACAAAATCGGGCAGGATATCAGCGCTTGACACAGAAATCAGGGAATCAATAAAGCAGCATTGCTCTCCTATCCAAGCGGGGGTGCGTTTTTGAGCTGAGAAAAACCGGGAAAAGGGTGAACGTTTATATAGCAGCAATCCTTTTTCAATTGATCTCGCTGATTTTGAAAAATGGAGTATTCAGTGGCCCAAGGATACATTCAGAAATCCTGTACCAAGTACCTTGATTTATTTGTTAATTGTCCGGACACTTTGCCTTAGTTTGTGTTCAAGTACTTGTAAGATTTTAGGAACTTTATACAAAAGGATGCCAAATTGTAAAGCCAAATGGTATTCTAAGCCTTTGAAATGAAAACCAACAAGGGTTTTTACAGGAATATAAAGTATATGAGGGATTTTCTCAGGCTTCGATATAAATACGTTTAAAATTAAATGCTTGAAGTTGTTACCAGGAGATCTTTACATCTTTCGCTCTTTTTTTTATGTTTTAAATTTTTCCATTGTAAATAAAAATTTGATCCTGATTCTAGATCTCGGGTCTGTTGATGCAAGGCAACCCTTTAACCTGACACCTGTCAGAAACTTTAAAATATGGGGAAAATAACTGACAGCGCGTGTGGTCAGCGGTCTTTAATGGTCGGTCGATGGATAAATACATATATATTAAAGGAATGCCACCATATTGGAGTCTGACTCATTAATATATGGGCAAGTTTAGGTACTGGAATATTCTGAACAAATGTAAACTATCCTGCGGAGTTATATACAAAATACACATATATTTAATTCCAAAAACATAAATTATTTTTATCAAATTACCATTTAAAAGTAAAATAAATTATATTATTAGTTACTCCTTGTGTATTTCATGTAAATACAATTCGTTAATCTATATGTTTTAATTACTTTATTTTTGTAAAATATTTTTTGTGGCATAAAAAAGTACAGAGTTTCAGCTTTTTGTCAAAGTGTTTTTACGTAATTTGCACAATTTTCACTGAGTCCTGAGTCCTTTTATCAAGGAGCGTCGCGCGTGCGCACTCCCCTGCCCGGTCCCCTTTCCAGGCACGCACCCCGGGCAACAAGTTTTCATCTTTTGTATTGAAAAGCTTTTGGATTTCCCTCCCTCTTGCCGATGTAATCATTTATTCAAATAGATTTCATTTCATTCGCGATTGCTTGCTATTGTCCTGTTGCGGCCCTGTTCACCCGTTCGGTCCTGTTGCTCCTGCGCACTCACCCTCGATCGTAGTCATCGGATTGCAACTTTGATTTCCACCTTCGACGGGGGTTGATCGGAAAGCTGGCCGTCGCCCCGACATGTCGATGCCCTTTAAAAAGGATAATGGAAATGGAAAGTAATAAATACACCTTTATTTAGCAGAACCATTAAAAATAAACATAAAACTCTACCGTTTGTTGTTAGATCCATTCATCGCATAAACCTTCCGTAACCAAGGCAAAGGTAAGGCCAAAATGAAATATGACGGCACACAGCCTATGAAAAGGACATAACATTTTGTGTGGAAATCCAGAGAATCATAAAGGAACGAACCCATGTGAGGCGGCACTCCCACTCCCCTTCCGATATGCCGCTCAGCTTTTTGGCTGCTGACCAGATCCGTAGAGCAAACACCCCCCAGAGCCAGACATACCTACGTACGAGTGCGTGCTAATCCTGTCGGAACTTAATGCACCGCCAGGACCTACATGGACATTGTTATTGACAAACTGGCGAGGGTTGTTCGGGCGCCTGCTCGCCAGGAAGAGGAGAGGGGGCGAGGACTGAGCGATTGCTGCAGCAGGAGCAGATGTTTTTCGCGGCAGGACGACGACGACGATGACGATAATGAGGATGACGATGACGATGACGTTGGCGATCGGCGACCCCAGCACGGGACACGAAACACGGACCTTTAAGGACAACAAAGGAGCGGGAGAGGGAGATAGAGATAGAACTAGGGGAGAGCCAAAGCGAGGGAGATCCTTGGGCCTCGTTCCAAACCGGTCGCTGTCCTATGGCCAAAAAATTCCAGGCACCGAGAGAAATATTAACTTCAAAGCGAAAATAAAAAAAATAATATATATTTTATTGCATATTTTAAACCCTTTTAGGTAATTTAAAAACTACTGAAACTCTTTTTTTTAATATATTAAAAAACTATAAAATATACTAAGTAGTCGCTGAATTTGAAATCTCTTAAAATGACGGCCAGAAGTCTGCTACATGTACAGTTCATTCAACAAAAAATTCTGCAAATTTTCAAGAGTGTATTTAATTTTTTAAAATTACTGCTTTTTATGCACATTTTGGCCTGAAGCGTTATTTGCCCAGATTGGATCAGGGTCGGAATCGGGATCGGGATCGGGATCGGGATCAGGAGCGGATCAGCGATAGGAGCAGGATCTGCTCTGGAGTTGACGGAGCGAGCGAGGGTGAGGGTAATTTATTGTTGCTTATCAACCCCCGAAAAGCGCGCCAAGGGGCCCAGCTCTCGATGCCAGGTCCCTTTATATATACATATACATACTCGTCCTGCCAGAGTCCCGTTCCCAGGTAGAGCACGATCCCCTATGTGCACTGTACATAATGTACAGGGCAAGGCACGTGCGCACGATCCAACGCACCCCAACAGTTCCAGCTGCGCTCGACTTTTTAGGGAAATTCACAGTTTTCACAATTCATTTGAATCGAAATCGTTACAGGAACACACTTTTGGCGCATGCCAAAAAGCATAGACCAACATTAAATTAAATATAACCCATTAAGAACTAATATATATATTTTTCTATTATTAAATACTAATTCCAGAATTAATTAACAATTTCAATAGTAACAGAATTAAAGTAACTTTGGAAAAATACTATTAAAATCTTTATAAATTATTTGAAAAATATTACAAAGAATTAAAAAATTAATTATACTCTAAAATTTAATTAACGTTCTCCAAATTAACTACCTAAAATTAATTTACTTGATATGTAGAAGTTTTCCGAGCCAAAATTCTGATTTTTTCGTTAGTTCAAATCTTTACTTTGTCCTTAAAAAAAAATAATAATAAAACTAAGTAGCTCTCAGCACCTCTCCATTCTTCCCCCGCTGAGAGCCACCCTTCCTAGAGAGATCTTCAAGGGATCCTCCATCACATTACCCACGTGAGTTGCTTGTGTAGATCCCCGAAGTCATTTCGAGGACCTCCACAGCAAGAGTTCCGTTCGCGTTCAAGTTTCCGCCGCGCCACTCATAAATCCGAAGAAGAAATATACTTAAAATATACAAGAGGAGGAAAAACAAGAGCAGAAACAGAAACAGGGCGATTTACGAGCGCACAACTGCGCACAGATGCCGCAGGATCCTGACGACGGATCGAGGCACTTGAGCCGACGACAAGTACACAGGACTCAGGACTCAGGACTCGTACTCAGTCAATCGACGCCTGCCCCCGGTTGCAGGAGGGGAAAAAAGGAAAAGCCAAGCCAAAGTCAAATGCTGGAGGAACGCCTGATTGATTTACGAGCACGAAGAGGATGTGCGGTTCCCAGGATCCCGGCAGGACTTCTGTTTGCTCACCGCTTTCACTCCCATTTCGAATTTCACTCATCATCTATATTCATATTTGTTCCCCTTGTATTTTCTCGTTCCCATTGAAATCGATGCGATGCCTTCTCGAAATGCAAATAAAGCGGGGAAAACCACCGGAGCGATGCCAATCCCGAGATCGAAGGAAATTAGGTTTTGTTTGCCCAAATTGTTGTATTTTCTCAGACCGCCGCCAAAGATAAAAGTCAGAGGAGCGTGGAGGAGAAGAAAGCCTGGATTTGGGCACAGGAAGTTGGCCAAGCCCAAAGAAGGTCCTATCTCTAATTAAATTGAGAAACCCCCAAAAACAAAGGTTAACTCTGAGACCTTTAATAACTTGCTAGATTCCTCTATATATAGGTATGTGTATATATTTAATATACTTTATTTCTTGATGTGTTT
>JAEIIJ010001289.1:0-26216 GCA_018904815.1 Drosophila ogumai
AAAAAATGCAACGTAACGTCACTGCTAAAAAGGGGTGGGGTGCTCCGAAAGGCAGACAAAAGAGATGGCAATAACATATTACCATCGCACCCTAGAGTCGAGGATCGTTTAAAGTCCAAAACCTGAATTCCATCATCATCATCATCGTCATTATCAGCCTCAAAGCATTGCCAATGCCCGTCTCTAGCACAGAGAAAAAATGTTAAAAATATCAGAGCCTTTACGATCTCATAAAATAAGCAGAAAGACCATTAAAATATTTAATAGCAGCATATAATTAATTAAAGCCGAAATAAATGGAGAAAATGAAGCCTACTATTATTTTATTTCACTAGTTTTCAGTTTTGAAATTGTTTCCCCCTCGACTTTCTCTCAGTGCACTTCTGTTGGTTAGCACTAGAACGGCTTTATATCGCTTCTTTTGTTTAGCTTCCCAGTGCAATGTGCGCTAAGGCTGGGCTTTAGTCCAATTAGCAAACGAAGCTAATGCAAACACACTCAGAGATCTAATTACGCATACGCCGCGTTGTCCAAACAAACACAAATTTTTAGCGAAGAAGCTGAGGAATAGTGTCTGTGGAAACCGGTTGCTTCTTGCACGAACTCCTTCGGACGTCTTCCCCGTGCCTGTCCAAGGCAGCTGCCAATTAACTGGAGTTCTGTCCCGCCAGCAATTCCCATTCACCCTGTCTTTCTTTCTTAATCAAATGAGAGGTCAAAAGCAAATAAAAAAAAAAAGCAGATAGCCGAAAGGATAAATATTCTAACAAACTTTATAAATTAAAGTTGTGTACTAAATGTTCAGTTTTCTTCTATTTTGACACCTTTACTTTTTAAACTGTTTTAGTCCGGGTGTATAAAAATGCGTTTGTCAAAGAAATCGAAACATTTTATAGCTCTGTTATTTATTTTGAATTAAACTTTGAAACATTTCAGATACCCTGGGTAAGAGTATTCCTTTTTTTGTTTTTCCCTTTCGCCCAAAAACTTTAAAGCTTCGCTGAACTGCACTTGTTCTCCAATTCTCCTCGTTTTTATTTTTGTTCTTAAACTTTGTTGCTGCATTCAATTGGCTTCTTTGGCGAACTTCCGCCTTTCAGTCCGAGTTCATTTTCTGTTTCTCAGTTCTTTCTTCTTGTTTTGTTTCGGGCCAATTCTTTAGAAGTTTCTTCTCTTGGCTGGCGGTATAAATTAGTTGTACCGTTAAATTCAGCGAGGGAGGGGGGCAACAAGGGGTTAACGCGGAGCTACCATATAATTTTCAAGCAATTTCGAGAGCGCTGGCCAGTATTAAATGGGATTTGCTGGTGTTGATATCGAGCTGCAATTTCGGTTTTATGTTTATGATAAAATCTCGTGAAATTAAGACCCGAAAATAATGACTACACCGATCAGAGATACTGATACCGGTGTAAGGTAGTTTTTTGCTGAGTTAATGTAAGGGCTTTTTTGTTGTAAACATTTTTTTAACTGGATTGAAAAGGAATTTTTATTAATTCTTTTAGTAAATAATAACGTATGTATTTCATGAAAAGCTACAAATTTGTCTTTATTCTAATTTATAAATAACTGCTACTTATTGTAAGCTCATATAAAAGTTTTTTTTCACATTCATTTCAATTTGGTTCGTTTAAATAGATTGTTGCTTGGTGAGAAACTTTTTTTATTGGTCCAATTTTCTTTTATTTCAGATATTAAACATTGCTGTTTTTCTATTGTTGTCGGGCTGGAATATTCTCTGTAATTTATTCCAATTTGCTGTAATTGTTGAGCCATATCGGATTACACAATTAACAAAATGGGTTTGTATTGTTATCCGTAGAATTGTGAATTAATTGCAAGGCTTTTAAATGGAACAATTCTTCCTTTTTCTTACTTCGTAGAGTTTTATCCACTATTTATTTAATATTCAGACTACTCTACTGCTGTAAAAACATCTCAATTTTACAAAAATATATAAAAGAAGTAAGAGCAAACGCAAGCAAAGGCTTTATGAAACCGAAGACCATATGCTATGGTCAGGCCATTTCATGTTTTTGTTTATATATTCCACGATTATATATACACACACATATTTATACAGCTTTGTGTGTATCTAAGCTTTAAAAATGTATGTCACACTGGGATGACATAATTCAAAGAGAAACGGATGACATTCATTACGAGGCAGCGATGTACACATGCATTTTTTCTTTATTTTTGCATATTGCACTGTATAGACAAAGCTAACCCTTTGTGTGTGAGCGGAATGCAATCTCTATATATCTGCATGTATCCCCCTTTCTTCTTTTTTTCAGTAGTTTCCTTTCCGCCGAGGATTCCCCTTTTGTCATGCTCTGAATACGTTATTTTGAGTACAGTAAGGGAACCCTTCTTGGGCGAAAGATGATGACCCCGATCCTCCTTCACATGCGCACTCAACTCACCGTAAAAGTCAGTCGAGCACTTCGCCGAGGGGTTAATCTCTCCTTCTGGCCCTTCTGCTACCATGAATTGTGGATTCATCTGCCCTCCAATTGCCTGGCAACGCCAAATGGCATTAGTCGTTCGGTCGCGTTGCCATGTCAATGCGGAATGGTAAATGAAACAAGGAAGAACGGGGCAAGGATGACTAGCCACGGGTGACCAGGATTATGGTCGTTAGTTATTGATGGCACAGCTGGAGAGCAGAGCGCCAGCAGCTTTTGGCCGCAGGTGCAGGTTGTCAACATGGCGTATACACAACTTAGAGCAGCAGCTGCAGCATTTAGTGGGAAAATCTGTATTTGACAGTTTTGAATATAAGTTTGTCAATGTTTTATGGTAGAGTTAGATTTTATGCCCGATTTTGGAATTGGTAAATTGGGAGATATATAATTTCTTAGGGTTTCCAATATGTCCAGTTCTCGGGACAATTCAAGTTCAATTACAAAGTTATAGCAACATTTTAATAAAGTTGTACTGAAAAAGATATATTTAAACTTTTTAAGAATTCCTGGGAAATATTTCAAGCAAATACCAATAAAATCTTTCACTTCCTCTTTAATCGCTTTTAATAATAATTCTACATTTCCTCTTCTTTGGGAGTTCCCCCTTCATACTTTTTCCAGATACTAGCTACCAATTCCTGCCATAATTTTCAACGATTAAAATTCCATTGCCTTTTGCCTATTTCCCCCTGTGGATTCTCATCTCGTAAGCCCTTCTAATCTGCCAACGTGGCGTATGCGTTATGTGAATATGTTTTGCTCCCTAATTGAAATATTTCGCCAAAAGAAGGAAAAAAAGAAGGCTTTAATTGTGCACTAAGCTGCTTACCTTCCTCCCCCACTCTTCCGCACATAAAACCTCGTAGTTTTCCGCAGATGCAGCTAGAGAAGAGGCAGGAGAACGCATTCTATAGATACAGATACACAAAAGAGAGAGCTAAAAGAACGCCACCAAGAACATGGACTTGACTCGGGAGCAAGTGGCCGGGGTAGGGAAGGAGGTGGGAGAGGTTGAAGTACTTGCATTGTTGTTGCGGCTAGTTTTTATATGCCTGTTTTCTGTTTTCCTTTTATTTTTCCGTTGTTTGCGGTGTGTTTGTGGCCTGACTGCAATTTTTTACAGTGCAGGCTGGATATAGGTAAAACAGGAACTCTATTTGTTATGAATTATAAGGCTTTGAGTTTTTATAAGATTAAATCAAACTTATCAAGGTAACCTTAAATCATTAAAAAATAGATCATTTTTAAAAGCCGTTAGATCATAAAATATAATACCATTTAAAAACACTAATAAACTTAAGAAGAGTTTTATACATTTTAGAGCTTTCTTTGGACTCCTGTAGACTCCCATTAGTTGTTATCAAAGACTTTTTCAATCTTTAGAGCTTGCACCGTAGATTTTTCACATTTTATTTTCATTATTTTGTTCGCTTTTATTCTGTTTTATTCTTTGCGCCTCGCCTCGCTCTGGCGACAGAGAGATGGGAGGCAGAGATGATGGGGGCCAGGAGAATGGGCGCAGATGGTAAGTGGTGGAGAGGCCACCGCCGCCGCCATTGCTGGCTAGGTTCGGCATCTCAACGCACGACGATGCGATGATGCGATGACGTCGTTGCCATGGCCGCCGTACAGTACAGTCATAGAAACAGAGAGAGAGACAGAGAGAGGGAAGGAGAGTGGGGGAGGTGGAGCAAAAAGAGAGGGCCTAGCCGGGAAGACTAAAGCGAGAGAGAGGCAGAACTTTATATAGACAACGCATCCCATGCATAAACTACAGAATTCCTTTTAAAGCGCACAAACTGCATTCGATAGATACAAAGATGCACACACACAGCGGAACCCAGCGAAAGATACTAAAACCCACACAGATGCACCAAACTATTACGGCTGAGAGAGTCTTGCCTCTGTGTCTGTGCATCTGTGTTTCTCTCGGTGTATTTACTTTTCACATTGCATTGCTCATATTTACTTGAAATTCAATTTGCAAACATTTTACGCTGCCCTTTGTTTGCTCAAGTTTCAATTGTAGTTTGCTGCTGCTGCCTTTCCTTTTCTCCTTTTGTCTTTTCCGTCAACCTCCCTCCCTTTTGTTCCGCTTTTTCCCTCAAAATCATCATTTTTTCTGCCTTTTTGCATATTATTTTTACATTTATTACGCATCAATTTTAAATGAATAGCAAGGAACGAGGGGAAGTGCTGATAGAAAATCTGGGGTGCTATGACAGAACATGGCATATTCCTTTTAAAAGATATAAAATATTGTAATTAGGGAAATAATTAAATTGTATATAAAAAGCCAATGAATTGAAGCTTAAAATATATCTTAGAAATGCGAAATATTTATTTTTAAATGAGGATTAGGATAGATTTTTAATTTCTCGAGGAGTTTATTTATTAAAGTACATATTTAGGAAATTTGTTAATAGTTTATGCTTACAATTTTTTTTCCCCATAGGAGTACTTTTTTTTTAAACTTTCGCATTTGGTTTGTAAAGCTTATATAGTCTATATAATGTTTCCTTTGGTGTCATAATTTGAAATCATATTGATATCTCAACTGCTGTCTAAACATCGAGCACCTATCCACTATCTTCAATGCCCATATCTCCAATATTAAACAAATGCAGAGTTTAATAACAAATCAAGGCTCTCCTCAAATTGAAAATAAACTTCGCTGAGTGATTCTATTTATAGTTCGTATTATCAAAAATTGGTCTTTGTTTGAGGGATTCTATTTCAGCAAATCTTTTTTTCCTCAAAGCAACTGCCACTTATTCGCTTATTTTCCTTTTAATGTTGTGTGCAAAACAATCAAATTATTTGCTGCGTGTGTGGGGCGGCTTATAAATAAATTTGGCATGACATAAGCAACTGACAGCTGAGTTTGGGGCTCGCAGGATGCACAAAATCAATGTCAAAGGCCCGCTGAGTTCACAGGCGGCAGGAGCAAGGACATGCATGGGGCAGTATGAAAGAGCGAACCACAAACACAAAATCACCGCTTGACTGGCGACATATGCACTGGCTGATGATGATGATATCCCCCGATACTCTATATATCCCCTCCGCCGACTGGTTTCCAGCTGTGACGGCTGGGACTGTCGAAGGGGAAACAGACATAAAAAAACGCACAGGAACAGGAGACGGGACAGGAATAGTTCGCCAGCAATGTTAGTTCAAGGGCGGAATCAAGGCTGAGCTCGGTTCGGAGCTCCCTTTCTATAAATAGCACCGCTCTCCCTCTCTCTCTCTCTGTCTGAGGGCATTCCGTCTCGGTCGCTCTACACACCATACACGGCGTATACGCAATATGCGGAAACTCACCACAGAAGAGGAATTGCATGGCATGTCCTTCGTGCGTTCGTTGCTGCCGTTGTTGCATGCGGCTTGGCGTCCTCTTTGCACTTGAACCATTGTCCTTTTGGCACCGCCACCCATCGCCCACAGCTGGCTATCCCTTTCTTCCTTATCCAAAACACAACCAGAAAAAAAGGAAATGCAAAATTTAAAGGAAGCAAATGAAAGAAAATGGGAAAAGTGCTGCCACTGCTTCTTGGTTTTCACACTTTTCAATTTTTGTTTGTCAAGTTCTTAAATCTTTTCATAAGCTGTTACTGATAAGTACCTGTCTTTATAGTTGGTCAACTGTTTTTTATAGGGAAGAAGAGAAAAAGTATAGGAGCACCTGAATTTTAAGTCTGACTTTGAATTTTATTTATATAATTTTAGTTTAGAAAATATGTATATAATAAATGTATTTATGAATAATATTGAAATGTTTTACGGTTAATTAGAGGTATTAATAACAATATATCTTAGTATTCCAACTCGTTTTCCTTTTAATTCCTTTAAGCTTTCTATTATTTCTCCTCAATAGCCTTTCATCGATTTTATAGTTTAGATTTCTGTTAACCAATTACTTTTCCCCCACTTTGGCATTTCATCCGTTTTGTTGTGTGCTTTGATTTCTATGGAAATGCCGCTGATACGATGAGTAATTCAAATTGCGAGATAGACATGAGGAACCACCAACTACAAAGGAATGTTTGTGTTTGGTTCGTAGAAAATTTAATAACAGCCCCATTCTACGAAAACTACTGCACTTCAAGGTCAAAGAAAAATGGTTAGACTTGGTTCTGAGCTTAGTATTTTAATGTAAAATTAAGTAAGTATAAATATTTCGAATATTATGAACGTTGTATTATAATATGGATCAAAGAAATCTTGAAATTAGGATGCAAAGCCTAAAATAGATGACACTCAGAGCTCCAAGCTTAATATTTGGAGACCGATATTGGACTAAGGTCCTATTTCAACTTTTTAAACTTCACTTGAATAATTTATTTTGTACTTTTATAAGATAGTAAAGAATGTTGTTTATGGATTTCTGGATCATTAAAACCCCCTAAAACAGCACTCATGATAAAAAGCCTTCTTTACACCCGACTTTGAACTTAAACTGTATTATGCACAAGGGAAAACATTTGCTGGTATTGCATACTATATATGTACATATGTATGTATTTCGTATATATGTATATTGGAAAAAGCGATTATTCCGATTCGTTCCGTTATCATTATCAGAGGCAAAAAAGGGGAAGCCATTCGAGGCAAAGGCCGAGTGCATTCAACTGCCGTTGGCATGACGAGTAATTTTATAATAATATATAAGATAAAATACATAGATTAAAATATAAGAAAAAGTTGCAAACCACCACAGCTCCGAAAATGTGTTTTTAAAAAATATTAATCTGATTTCGATATTAACTCCTAAGACCCATTAGTTGTCCAGTTTTAATTATTTTTCGCTTTTTTCGCTGCCTCCTCTTCTTCTTTCAACCGAACAAAAGCGCACCAACACAACCGCAAGATCGCTGTAAGAGTGTGTGTGTGTGTGCATGCGCAGTGCAATTTTCGAGTTGTTGTTGCTCGTGGGCCCCTCTGTTCCGTTTTTGTTGTTTTTTTGCCCATTCGCTTTTGGCCTGCACTTTGCTTTTTCGGTGAGTCTGTATGTGTGTGCATGTATGTATGGGTATGACTTCATTTCCTTTGTCGTAGGTCATCATCAATTGCAAGGGAAAATGCGTTTTAATTGCTTTTAATTCGTTTTCTTTGTGAAAAATTGCAGCTTAAGATGGTTTTTCTGTTTTATTATTGGTTTACAATATTTGAAGCTGGAAATTGCTCCTAAAATGCTTTTCAATGGGGTTTGCGCCTTTTTATTTAGCAAAAAGTACAGCACAAAGGTGTTTTATAAGTTTCTTAGGTATAGTGTTTTTTTTTTTATTTAATTTTCATTTTTGTTTATTCTTACTTATTACGTTCTATTGTTATGAAATGAATAACAAAACTACTATTTCGCGAGTATTCCTAACTTTAATCCCACAAAACTTATATATTTGGTTTATTGATTCGTTGCTTAAAAACTTTTGTTAAATTTTCAAGTCTGCTAGGAATATTTAATTGTTCATCCTTAAATTAATTTTTGACATCTGAAATTTGGTTCTCACTCATTTTTATGGCAAACAACGTGTTTTCCTTAGTTTTTAAATTGCATTAGTAAGTTTTTTGTGTAGCACTTGATAATTTTTTGTTGTGAATTTTTTTTCTTTTTTGCACGCACACACTAAGTCAGACACAGAGTTGATTTGAAATCGTTTTTAGTTCCTTTTCGTGAGTTGTTTTTTTTTTTTAACTTTTTTTAATTGTTTACATATATATTTATTGAAGACTGCCATAACTGCACTTTCCGATGCTGCTGCAGTTGCATGCATTTCAAAGTCGCGCTCCGCACTGAATAAAAAGGGTAGAGAACTTAACTTTATTCACCAGCAGCGCGCACTTGGCCGACCAGGGTTGCCACCGTCGCACAAGTGCCAAGTGCAAAGAAGACGACGGGGCGAAATACGGAGCGAGAGGACGTGGAGACGGGACAAAAATGGTAATAAAAGCAAATGAATCGCACCAAGTGCATTCAATGCAAGGGGGAGGGGAACGGGCAAAGTGGAGGAGAAAGGGGGCAAACGCCGGCCGCCTTTTGCGTGGCAATTTGTTTGTGTGTATTGCAATTTCTCGCTGCACTCTCTCTCTCTCTCTCTCTGCCGTTCTACACACTCTCTTACATATATTTCTTTTAAATAATCTGTATTTTTAATCATTTTTCTTACCAGTGTTGGACAACTTTGCCAGCACGGCAGGCCGATCACACCTGTCAAAAGCCAAATCCAAATAAAATTCTTCAAAAGCACCCAAAAATCCAACAAATTGCAGTGTATGACGGCACGCACACTGACACACACGCGCGTCGCAAGAGAGTAGGAGGTGGGAGGTGGAATCAGAAAGTCGCGAACCGACGTGTGCAACGAAACTTTCGCAAATGAAATGCAATTCCAATATTCACGGCTACAAAAGAAAGCAGCGAGGCACTGGCAGCAACGGCAGGCGGCGTCGACATTCGCTGCAAAAACACAAAACTTTTTTTTGACAAAAACGATGGAATGACGTGCAGCAGCAAGAACAACAACAAGAGGAGAGAAATTTAAGAGAGCTTGCAAAGCTTGGAGTTCCATTCATTCTTTTGTATGTGTATGTGCATCTCTCTCGCTGTCGCTGTGTGTGGGTGCAGCTGCATTCCCCTTTTGTGTTTGCAAACACAAATCAAGTTTATTTTTATTCGAAAATAAAAATAAATAATAAACATAGAAACATACTTTTAGTCATAAACATTTTTAATTTAAATCTTATATTTTTTATTTATTGTTCACCCATTATATTAAATAAAATCAGTTTGATAATCCACGCAATCCATTTGCTTTATTTAAAGCATATTAAACAAAGACATTTTGAGTATTAGCTTCAGATGCTTGAAATACTTCTTCGGAATTTTTTAACTCTTAATTATAACAAATTAAACATTTATTTTGTTTACTTAAAATTATATAAAAACTTAAGCTTTGAATATTGTACACTTATTAGATATTTCATAAAAATATTTGTTTAGTGTATTCAAAATAATTAGGAATAAGCGTTAATATAAACCGACGACTTTTCCATTAAAACAAATTAACAATGCATTTCGTTTACTTTAAATTATATAAGAACTTAAGTATGTCATTAAGTTTGAAGTTGTGGAGTCTCCCGAAGAGGGTGGCGAATCCGTTGTCCGGCGCCCCATCGGTCTGATTTTGCTGGCCGCCTCCAACTAATTTCCTGTTAATTTACGGTTTGTTTTTAAGTATTTAAAAATGAATTTACTAGCTTTTTTGGTGTGATTTTTCAAATAACTATTCAAGCTTCAAGATCGATAACAATCTCATCGCGACAAATTACTTTAATTAGGCTACGAGTATCGATATTCGGCATGCGATATGTTCATGTAGCTATCGAACTTATCGATGCCCTGACATCTCTAGCGCTCGTGCTCACTCGAAATTCGAAAATAAATTGAATTTATTAATTAAAACCGCACAAATCCCGCAATGGCATCCATCCTGAGGACGGGGAAACTGCTGCGCTACTTCGCCGGCTTCACGCGGAACGTGGTGGTGAACTCGGTGCGAGAGAACGAGACGAGCAGCCTGGTGAACAATGCACCCTGCATGTGCGGCGGCTTCCAGCAGTGAGTTCTAGAAAATCCCCTGCAAAGTACCGGCATTACGCAATGTCTGCGTAGATTTATGCAAATAGTTGAATGGAATTGATTAATTTCCCATTGATGGGAGCTTGTGGAGCATGTTGCATGCCACATAACAGCGGGGGTTGTGCGGCAATCGTAACACCCAATGTTTACATAACCTCATCTGGGCAGAGGAGCTCACTTTTTGGGAGCTCTTCTTAGACCTACGACAGGCATTAAATACACGACATAATCAAATCAATTATTGATCTATTAGTATTTATAAAATGTGGTATTATTTTGTAACCCTACCTATTCGATATTCCCCTCCATTTTAGCGGCTTTGCCACAAATGCCGCCGCCAAGGCGGAGCTGAGTCTGGACAAGCAGATCCGCCGCCTGGACCAGGATGTGCGCCGCATTGGACGCATTTCGCGACGTGACCTCGAGGAGGTGCTCGATGAGATTCGCGCGCACAGGACGGCCACCAGCTCGCAGTCCCTGCTGGTGATTCGTTGCTGCGGCAATCTGGTGCCCGAGGAGCTGCCCGAGGTTCGAACGGCTTTGGTGCAGGAGATCTGGAAGACCCTGAATGCCCTGAACGTGCCCATGGACATCTCGCACTACAATGCCTTGCTAAGGGTTTACCTGGAGAATGAGCATGGCTTTGCACCCACCGACTTCCTGGCCGAGATCGAGGCCAAGGGCATCGAGCCCAACAGGGTCACCTACCAGAGGCTGATTGCGAGGTACTGCCAGCAGGGCGACATCGAGGGTGCCACCAGGATCCTGGAGTTTATGCGTGCCAAGAGTCTGCCGGTGAACGAGAACGTCTTCAACTCGCTGATCCTGGGACACTCGCAGGCCAACGACCTGGAGTCCGCCAAGGGCATCTTGGGCGTCATGAAGCAGGCTGGTCTGGAGCCCAGCGCGGACACCTACACGACCCTGCTGTGCGCCTTTGCCCGCCATGGAGACCTCGCGGCTCTGAAGGAAACCCTTGCCGCGTGCGAGCAGAAGGAGATTATACTGCTGGACAAGGATCTCCTGGACGTCGTCTACACCCTGACCATCAATGGCAATGGCGAGCATGTGGACGAGGTCCTAGCCAAGCTGCGCCTCTCCCCGGGCTTTAACCAGGACGCCGTGAACGTCATCCTGCGCCTGGTCAACAGGGGACACGAGGATGTCGGCCTGAAGCTGCTCCGCGTGATGCCCCGAACGAGTCGCGTGAATGGAGAACCCGTTGACGTGGGAGCCTTCTTCATCCGGCAAATGGTGAAGGCCAACCGGCCGGTGGAGAAGATACTCGGCATTTGCAGGACCCTCCAGGGGGAGGGACTGAATCCCAAGGCCTTGACCATTGCCACGGAGGCGGGACTTACCAACGGGGTGGTGAACAATGCCCTTCCCCTGCTCCAGGAGATGAAGAATGCCGGGCTGCCCATCAGGCAGCACTACTTCTGGCCCCTGATCTGCTCCGCGGAGTCGAACCAGGTCCTGGACATTGTTCGTCGCATGCAGCAGGAGTTCGCCGTGTTTCCCAACTCGGAGACCATCAGGGACTACGTGATCCCGAACCTCAAGGAGAAGAACTGGGAGCGCATTGTCACCGCCCTGAGGGATGCCGGCGTGCCGAACTCGACGGCCGTGACCTCCGCCGTTTACTCCGCCCTGGTCACCCACCAGATTGCCGATGCTGCCAGGATCATGGAGCAGAACAAGGCCTACTACGTGCCCTTCCTGTTCCGGCAACCCCTGATCCTGGCCCTGAGTCACACCAACGACTACGCCTCCTTTATTCGATGCGTGCGCCAGATCCACGAGGGACTGCAGGTGCGCCAGGGCAAGGAGGAGGAGGCCGACCAAGCCGCTGAGGGAGGAGCAGCCCCAGCTCCCGGCGAACGCAGCACCCCCGATGTCGTGGGCGCCATTGTCCAGGAGGCCACCACCTATTTCCGTCGCGACCGCGTGGCCACCCTGGAGAAGATCCTCAAGGGTCTGGTCAAGCAGGGTCTGTCCATTAGCAGTGCCAAGGCCACCCAGTTGTCGGAGCAACTGGGCTCTGAGCTGACGCCCAGGATCTCGGAGCTGTTGGGCAGGCTGAGCTCGGGGGAGCTGGAGCCGGTGCCGCTGCCCAACAGTGGCAAGCGCAGCCTGGACTCGCTGTCCATCGATGGTGAGTGGTGACCCCCTGAGGGATCAATACGCTAAGCTAATTCCCGATACTTCCTCCCCGCCAGAACTCGAACGCTTCATTGTCAACGTGGAGGCCAAGGGCGACAATGCCAACAACATCAAGCGACAGCTGCTGAACGCCTGCTTCCGCTCGCAGAACCTCGAGAAGACGCTGCAGGTCATCGAGAAGCTGGAGACGGAGAAGTACCAGATTCCCATCGGCATTCACGCCCAGCTCATCGATCTCTACACGCACCACAGGAGGAGCGCCGAGGCCCTGGAGGCCTATGGCAAGCTGAGGGCCAAGGATGCCGCCTTCAAGTTGGACAACCTGAAGGCCGTTCGCCTGGCCGATCTGCTGCTGCAGGAGGAGCGTGAGGCGGAGGCCTACAAGGTCCTGGAGGACAACAAGAAAGAGGCCCCCATCTCAGAGACGGAGGGAAGCTTCAACTACGTGAGCACCGTGTGGAGAGTCCTCAACTCCCTGGCGGAGGCGGGCCAGGCGGAGAAGCTGCGCAAGCTATTCGACGCCCTGGTGGCCGCCAACTACATTGTGCCCACGAACGTGCTCCTGGGACCCCTCATCAAGGTGCACCTGGTCAAGGACGACATACCCAGGGCCATTGAGGCCTTCGAGGAGATCTGCAAGAAGCACAAGTCCACGCCGTGGAAGAACGAGCTCGCCTGCCGCCTGATCCAGAAGGAGGACGCGGCGAATCTCCAGCGACTGACGGACCTGAGCACGGGCATCCACGGCGAAGTCAATAGCCTGTACGACCTGGTGTTCTCCTTCGTGGAGTGCGGACGCGTGCGGCAGGCGCGGAAGATCCTGGAAACGCCCGGGCTGAGGACGCGTCCCCAGCGGATCAGCAGTGCCTGCGACCGGTACAAGAACGAGGGACTCCTGCAGCCGCTGGAGGGTCTCATTGAGGCCACCAGGGACCTGGGACACATCGACCGCAACAAGATCTATTACACGCTCCTCCTCAGCTACGACAAGGCCAACGAGGCGGAGAAGGCCCTGGGCCTGTGGACGAAGATGCAGGAGGAGGCTGTGACGCCCAACGATGCCTTCCTCCTGAAGCTGGCAGACATCCTCAAGAAGAACAGCCTGGAGGTGCCGTTTGTGGTCCCCGAGACGCAAAAGGAAGCGGCCAGGGCCAAAAAGAACAAGGCCAAGGACCAGGCGAAGCCGGAGCAGGCCAAGATCCCGGCGGAGAAGCCCTCGCCCAAGAAGGAGACACCAGCCAAGGCGGAGGCCGCACCCAAAATCATTTCCGCCCTGTCCGGCTTCCGCAAGGCCATCCTGGCCAACGATCCCGACACGGCCATCGAGTACAAGAACAAGTTCATCAGCGGCGACAAGGTCAACGCCCTGGACATCTCCCGGCTGATCGAGCTCCTCGTTCGCGCCGACCGCCTCGCCGAGGCCTCGAAGTACGTCGACGAGCTGCTCGCTGGCCACCAGCATCCGCAGCCCAAGATCTTTAAGTTCTACCTGAACAAGGTAGCGGCTGCCGGAGACCTGGGGACCCTGGAGAGGATTGGCCAGCAGCTGAACGAGGAGCAGAAGCGTCTCGTGTCGTTCGACAACCGCTATTGCCACGCCAACATTGTGGCCGGCAAGGCGGAGCAGTTCCTCGCGAAGCTCACCGCCGAAATCGAGGCTGCAAAGACGCCCGAGGAGGCGGCCAAGCAGGCCGGCAAGTTCCCCCGAGGCGGCGCTGTGGGCATCCTGGACAAGCACCCGGAGCTGGTGGCGCAGTGTAAGTCACCTCAGAACCCAGCTTGGGTGCTTTAATAACCAATCTCTTCCTGGGCAGACCAAAATCTGGCGGAGAAGTACGCCGCTCACAGCCAACTGGGCCCCATGAATGTCCTGTGGATGCATCTGATCTCCAGTGACCAGGAGGCGGCCTCCAAGCAGATCTGGGACAAGTACCTGTCCAGTGCCCCGCGCTTGATGTTCCAGCGCGTCCTGCAAACGGCGCGGGAGCAGCAGGACGAGAAGCTGGCCGGCGTGGTGATCGCCCAGCTGAGGGACAGCAAGATCTCCGAGGGCGCCATTGGCAATGCCTACTCCTGCCTCATCGACATCCAGACCACGAAGGGTCACCCCGACAAGGCCCTGGACGTGCTGGCCACGGCGATCAAGGACGTCTCCCTGGAGAACATCAATAGGACGGCGCTGCTGCGCCTGAAGCAGGCGTTGGAGGAGAAGTCCCAGAAGTTTCCCTACACGATTCCCGAGAAGCGAGCCAAGGCCAACGACGACTCCAGCTCCTCGTCCTCCTCCTCCTCCAGCGACGACGATGTGTCGCCATCGATACCCGAAACCGTGCCCCACAAACCCGCTAGCAAGGCTTAGGTCCTCCCTTCTAGTTGGAACCCCTCGTGATTAGAGTCTATTTTTAAAAGTATTTACGATTAATGGATAAACTAAAGAATAAATTTAGTTGTTTTGTTGCAAAAAATCAAGGAATTCCGTGAAAAATGATGCCTGGGAGGATCTCCTGGATGCCCTCTCAGCAGGGAACACTCGTGTTGACAGCCACCTCCAGGGCCCTGAGGAAGCCGTGGTCCTGCTGGTAGACCAGCTTGTGCAGAATGTCGCCCAGCGTCTGGTGGCAGCGCACGTAGGTCTTCTCGATCTCCTCCACCTGGTTGTGGGCCAGGTACTCGTCCCTCGAGCCGTCCCCCTCCTCGGTGGCCGGGCTGAGGGCATCGTTGTCGCCGAGGTGCCTGGCGCAGGCCGTCCACTCCATGTGCAGCACGAAGACCAGGTAGAAGAGCTGCTCGAGGGCCACCCGGAAGGGGGCAAAGTCCTCGGTTAGCAGGCAGCGGGTCAGCAGGCCGGCCACGTACTCGTCGTGCCGGGCACTCAGCTCGCGGATGTTCCGGCACCCGGGAATCCGCAGTTCGAACTTCACGGCCAGGGCGCCCATGATGTGGCTGTGGAGGTTGTCGGTGAGGTAAATCAGCCAGAAGCGCAGAATCTCCAGGCGCCGAACGGTCAGGCCGTGCAGGTCCAGCGGGGCGTACGCCTGGGCCTTGGGGCGTCGCAGGAAGGCGAGGCTCTCCAGCTTCCACACCGCCCACTTGACCTTCAGCATGAGGCGCCACAGCGCGTTGTAGGACTGCAGGTGGCGCTCGGTGAGGATGCGCTGCAGGGCCACCGGCATGTCGTAGGACAGCTCCAGGGCCTCCAGTGCCTCGTAGGCATTGTGCGAGCGGCAGGCCACCTGGGAGACGACCTGCACGTGCAGCTGGCCGGCGCACCGGGGGTAGGCGGGCAGCAGGACCTCGTAGAGGTCCGAGCTAAGCTGCGCCTCCCGGGCCCAACCGGACTCCGTCTCGATGCGCACGAAGAGGGCGTTGTAGAAGGGGAAGAGCAGGTAGTAGGCCTCCAGCAGCAGGGTGTGTCGCAGGAAGCGCATGGTCTCGCCCAGGTGGAGCACGTCGCTGTACGCCCGCATGGCATACTCGCTGGCCAGACGCTGGCGGCGGAGCAGGATCTCGCGCAGGGCGTCCGGCAGCTCGGCCTTCAGCTGCAGATGGCTGGAGTTCTCCAGTTGGGACAGTACCTCCCCCACCCGGACACTGGGGGTAGCAGATCCACGCTCCCGGCTCTCCAGAAGTCGCTCCCTGGTTGGGCGCGTGAATATGTGAAGGAGATCCAAGTTCCGAATGCCCTGGACACTGCCCAGCAGTAGCTCATCCGCAGTCTCAGCTGTTTCCTCCTCCTCCTCCTCCTTCTGCTTGGAGGATCCCTCTCCTCCACAGTAAATCCTCACCTGCGCAAACAACTGGGCAGCTAGCTCGTCGTACAGGGACCGCGGCTGAGTCTCATTGCTGCTGGCCAGCATCTCGCCCAGCAGATTCACATTGGCCAGCAGATCCTGCGTGTCCCCCGACTCTAAGGCGTGCTCCAGCAATATCCGATGGAAGGCGCAGTGACGCAGCTTCCCAAAGCTTTCCCTGACCGCCGGACTATCATCCGGCGGCACCGAGCGCCTGCGCACATAGCCACTCGCATCCTCCTCGCACCTCTCCACAACGAACTCGTTGTGGCGATCCTCGAGCGTGGCCCGGCGCCACCAGGCGTCGATGATGCTGCAGTAGCGCTTCAGGGAGACCAGCAGCAGGGCCGTGGCCAGCTTCTGGTGCGGCACATGCGGCTGCGTCTGGCTGTAGAGACGGGAGAGCAGGTAGGAGCTGCGGAGGTGCCGGGGTCCCTCGCCCAATATGGCATCCTGGGCCAGGCCACGGAGCAGGTGCAGCCGCCGGAAGTGCAGCCTGAACTCGGCCACAAAGTCCATCAGCGTTGCCTCCTCCCCGCGATCTTCGTAGGCGACGAGGAGCTCGGAAATGGGGTCAACGAGGTCTCGCAGGCCGCAGGCAAAGCACTCGAGGGTCCCCGTGCTGGCCTCGTTGGAGGACAGGGTGTGCTCGTCGATGATGTGCCGCAGCTCCAGCATGTCCTCCAGGGCAGGCAGCACGTTGGCCTCCAGGAAGCCCCTGAGGGTGTACTGGAAGGGGGAGAGAAAGGGTGAGATTGCCTGCAAGTACTGAGTCCAGTTCTCCTACCGTCGTCACCGTGGGGATGCTGATGGTGTCGCGCACCCGGATGCGCCGCGTCTCCCTGTCAAAGGCGAAGAAGCCGCAACTGGCCGGCCGGACGAACATGAACAGGATCTCGCGCAGCAGGCAAGCCTCCGTAGCGGTGCTGGGCGGCTGGAGTTCCATCAGGCCGACGGTTTTCAAATTCAAAAACTGCACAAAGGTCACGGCGAAGTTCTCCAGGGGATCGGCGTGCCCAGGCAGGGCAAAGGTCTGCACATTCTGGCGCCACCAGGGGGCATGGAGGGTCCCCGGCAGCAGCTGCTCATTCCGCACGCTCTCCTCGTAGTGGCTGACCGCCATCGGAGGCAGCAGCGGCGCCAGCTGGGGCTGCCTATTTAGCCGGGGAGCAGGCCCTTGGCGGTGTCCCAGGGCGAAGAGCACCGGCTGGATGATGCGGAAACTGCCGCCCTTGGGTCGGTCCCCCTCACCCGGCGGCTGGTGAAGCGGAGCGGGGGCACTGCTGGGAATAGCCGCCTGCATTGCCTGCTCGTACACCGCCCCTATATCCAGCCTGGTATCGCGCTCTACGGCCTCGGGCTCGACCGGATCGCTCTCGTCGTCGGACCACTCGCTCAGGGTGTCCGAGCTACCGCCCAGCGAGTGGGCTGGCTGGAGAAAATCCTCCCCCAGCAACACTGCCCAGTCCACCTCCGGGTCGCTCGAATCATTGGCTGCGGCGTCCGTGCGGCTGCCCCGCCTCTCTGCCACCTCCAGGGCAGAAATCACAGACAGCCGGTGCTGGTTCATCAGCACCCAGTTCCGGCGGATATTCTGAATGGGCTCCTGGGCCAAGCTGAGCAGGAAGTCCAGCAGGGACCACTGCACATTCTGGGAGGATTTGTGGTCGAGCCACTCCGGCTGAGCCAGCACCTTGCCGCTCAGCTCCAGCAGGGTGCTCCCGAACTCGGCCATGTCCTCCACCCGGAAACGCTCCGCCAGAGCATCCAGGCTGCGGCCGACCTCGTGACTGTTGGGGATCAGGTAGCGGTGGTTCCGGATCGTTTTCCAGGCCATCTGCTCGCTCTGCTGCAGCTCTCGGCTACTCGCCTGCCCGAGGAGTGAAATCTGGTGAATCTGGCTGGAATTTCCTGGCTCTGAACTCACCTCGGCGGGCGACAGCTGCCGGATCAGCTTCCGCAAGCTCTCGGAGATAATGGCATCGGCATCCCCCTTTTTGGCCCCAGTCTGCCCAGTGGACGCCATCTGGTCCTCATTGGCGCTTGAAACAAAAACAAATCTCTTCTGCGAACGCTGCGATTATCGATAGTTTGGTGGCGGTTAATAATAAATAGATACGGTCACTTTACTGCAGAACTAACAAGGAGAGCGCGCAAAAATTTAAATCTTTTAACTAAATCCCATAATAAAATAACTTTTAAGCTCCTGCGGCTGTTCATAAGAAGTAGAAGTGCAGTGCTTTCTGTAAGAAGTTTAGTAATTTAAAATGCTTTCTATTTATATTTTAAATTAAAATATAAATTATTGTAGATGTAGATCAACGGAACAACGGAAGGATAAATTAAACATTTCAATTGTTTCTTGTTTTATTTGTATTTAGATGTTTTTCTGTAAGTTTGTTGTAATTAATTATTTAAGTTTCATATAATTTATTTATTTAATGTTGAAAATAAAAAATACTGTAAATTATAAAAAGTTTAAAAAGGACATAAAAAGTACACAGTGTTTCACAAATGTTGAAATACCCAACTGTTACACGAATGGACTATGTGAAATAGGGTATTTCATTTAAATAATAGTAATTATAAAATATATAATAAAATGTAATTAGTAATCTTTGGTAAATGCTTATTCTAAGACATTTAAAAATTTAAAAGTTTTAGTTAAAATACATATATTATATACTAATTTGCAAATGTCAGATGATTTTTAAGAGTTTTCCTACATAGTGATGTTTGGAATACTTATTCCTTGGCCTTTTCGTGTACTCGCAAGTGGTCCTGAAGATTACATTTTTGGGCAAAGGTCTTCGCGCAGTGGGAACATTTGAATGGTCGCTCTCCCGTGTGAGTTCGGTTGTGTGTCGTGAGGGTGCTCTTCTGGGCAAACGCCTTCGAGCACTGCGAGCACTTGTAGGGCTTCTCCCCAGTATGGGTTCGCATGTGGCCCCGAAGCGTGAACCTACTGGGAAACGACTTTGAGCACTGGTCGCACTTGTGCGGTCGCTCTCCCTTGTGGAGTCTGATGTGCGCCTGGAGATTGGGTTTATAGGCAAACGTCATCGAGCACTGAGAACACTTGAACGGCCGCTTCTTGGTGTGCGTTCGTCTGTGCTCCTTGAGCTCATCCTTCTTGAAGAACCTCTTCAGGCAGTGCTTGCACTTATGCGGTTCCTCCTCCATGTGGGTGCGGCCGTGTGATATCAGATGCTCCTTCCGGAGGAACGACTTGGAGCACTCGGAGCACTTGAACGGGCGGTCTCCCGTGTGAATGCGGGTGTGGGCCTGGAGATTACCCTTCTGTGAAAACGACTGCGAGCAATGGGAGCACTTAAACGGCCGATCTTCTGTGTGGGTTCGCATATGTCTCTGGAGATTTCCTGACTCGACAAACGACTTGGGGCATTCGGTGCACTTGTGAATGCGAGACCCCTCTCCACTGTGAGTAAGGATGTGCTTTCGGAGATTCCAGTCAAGGGAAAACGTCTTGGAGCAGTGCGAGCACTTGAACGGACGCTCTCCCGTGTGGGTTCGCATGTGAACCTGGAGGTGATTCTTCTGGGAAAATGACCTTGAGCACTCGGAACACTTATGCGGTCGCTCTCCGGTGTGGGTCCGCAGGTGTACATTGAGATGAGATTTCTGCAAGAAGGACTTGGAGCAGTGGGAGCACTCATAGGGTCGGTCTTCTGCGTGAGTTCGAGTGTGTTCCCTGAGTCCCCTTGCATTCAAAAACGACTTTGAGCACTGGTCGCACTGGTACGTTCGCTCTCCGGTGTGAGTTAGGCCGTGTGTCTTGAGCTTACTTCTCTTGGAGAACGACCTTGAGCACTGCTTACACTTATAGGATTTTGTAACCGAAGCAGGCTTGGGATCGTCCGATTTCCCTTTATCCTTCCTCAACTGGCGGAAGACTCGGTAGCTCCTCTCCAATGCCTGCCGTATTTCAAAGGCAGTTTTGGCACATTTTAGGCAGCTCTCACAGATGCTTTCGTAGTGGCCATCCCCTCTGGAAATCGTATAAGGCGTACATCGGGAAATCATTTCGGCGATGGAGAACTCCAGCTCTGGTGCTTTGTCGAATATATTGATCATGACCGGCGAGGTGTCCAGACACGAGCGACAGATTATCCTAAAGTTGAAGGAATTGTTGTATTAAGAATGGGTTTTTTTCCAGCAAAATGTTTAGGTGCGATCCACACATGTCCATGTGTAGTACATATGTGTGTACAATTTTACTCACACTTCCATGGTTGGTGGCTGCTACGTTATTCAAAATGAATGAAACTATTAACTGATGGATACACTTTGATGTCCGCCAGGCCAAACGACGGGCAATGGTTTTTCAGGAAAGATGTTGAGATGCGATCTGTGTCTAAATTTATTTATATACACACGTCCATACTCTCATGGCACCCGCGCGTTTTTGCTATGTCTGATGAATACACTTTGATGTCCGCTAAGAATATTTGCTAAACTATGCCACGGCAGAGGAGTCAAGGCTTGATCAATGCGTAATATTATATTTATTTTAAAATTGCATTGCAGGGTATTTTCCCTCATTTTATAGAGGTGGTCGTTGCTGCAGATCTAGCAAATGCAGCGACTTATCGATAGTTCGAAAACACATTTAGGGTATTCGCTACAGATATTCTATGGATACATTTGGTGTACCTACTATCGAGCTCTCTGAAAATATCATCTAAATGAATAATATAAATTAAAGCAAAAAGCATATCAAATAATTCCTTAAAAATTTTTAAACTTTTTATTGCATTTATTGCTCTCAAATAGTCGTTTTGCTCAGAGGAAATACCTCGAATGAATTTTTCTTCCAAAACTAAATAACCTTTATTTGTGAATACTTTTCCTATAAATTATATGCAATATAATTTTTAATATTTTTAACTATATATGAATTATGTATTATAATAAATTATTTATTATCCCTCAACGTGTATGAGCCAATAGTATCGTGACCATGTCGATATCGATATCGATAGCTTGCCACAAAACATGAATAATCGCACTTACTTTCCGCTCTACGTCGCCGCGTTTGCTTTTTTTTAGTTCAATCAAAAATTTTCAACGTTGTTTTTCCGCGTTTTCCCAGCATTTTCGCGCGATGGGGGAAAGCGACGCCGAAAGTGATTCGAGCCAGAATTCCAGCAGCAGCAGCGGCAGCGCCAGCGGCAGCGACAGCGACGCCTCCAGGAGCGAGTCCTCCGCCAGCAGCGACCGTGAGGAAGAGGAAGCAGCTCCGTCGTCGGGGAAATCTGCCAAAGATGCGAATAAAACTGATGATAAGGAAGAGCTGGAGCCCCCAGCGAGTGAGGCGGACGCAGAGCAGCCGAAACAGCTCGAGGAAAATTCTGCCGGCGAAGAGGCAGCGGCAGTTTCCCAATCTGCTGGCGTGGAAAAGCGGCAAGAAGAAGCACTCGCAGTGGAAAAAGTAAATGAAGCGGAAAAAGCAGTGGAAATCGAAGCACCGCGAAAATTAACTACAACACCTGGCCATCAAGAAGAAGAAGCCGCCGCAGGTGTGACCGATGAGCAGGAGAAGCCACAAGCACTGGCGGTGGTTGATGAGCAGCCGGTGTTGACCACCAATGGAAATGACAAGGAATCGGAAAAAACAAAAGCCGTGGCAGAGGACAACCACGTTGAAGAAGGCGAAATAACTGATGTGAGTGAGATTTTTTTAATTAAAAAGAAATTAAGGATTAGTTTAGTGATATTTCACAATCTTTGAAATATTAAGTATATAAAAATGTCTATTTGTCCTTTTTGCACGTGGCAACAACACACTTTTAACATTTTAAAATTATATTTTTAAAGAATTGGTTAAATAAATTGCAGAGAAAAACATGGTTTTGCAGCATTTATTATTTTATTTTTAGCAAAAAATATCGAAAACTAAAACGTTTATTTAAAATAATTTACATAGAAAGACGACGATGAAGAGGTCTCCGCAGTGGATCCTGGCAAGGAAGTTGATAAACCCTTACCTGCAGCCTCCAGCAAGGACGGCAGTCCACCGGCCAAAGAGGCCGCCCAGCGCCCGCGGAGCCAAAGCCAGGAGCGTCGTCGGCAACGCTCCTCCAGCCGCAGTCGCTCGCCTCGTAGCCGGCGTCGTCGTGGCTCCAGGAGCCGGAAGAGCCGATCTCGCAGTCGCAGCCGGAGCCGCAGCCGGCGATCCACCTCCTTGGAAAGACGTCGCCAGGAGCGACAGAGGCGTCATGAGGAGCGCGATAGGCGGGACAAGGAGCGGGAAAGAGAGCGCGAGAAGCGGCATCAGAAGAAGCGTGAGAGATCGCGCAGCAGGCGACGCGATGATTCCCGAGAAAGATCCCGCAAGAGATCCGAAGACCGCAGGACACAAGATCGCTCCACGTCCAGTCCTGGAACGAAGGCTTCGAAGACCAACGCGGATAATGAGACGGTGACCGAACCGGCAGCCAAGATCACCGAGCGTCAGAGGAAGACGGTGGATGTGCTGACCTCCCGAACCGGAGGAGCATATATCCCCCCAGCCAAGCTGCGCATGATGCAGGCGCAGATCACGGACAAGGCGTCGGCGGCGTATCAGCGAATCGCCTGGGAGGCCCTCAAGAAGTCCATCCACGGCTACATCAACAAGGTCAACGTCACGAACATTGCGATCATAACGCGGGAGCTGCTGCGGGAGAACATTGTGCGGGGTCGGGGCTTGCTCAGCCGCAGCATAATCCAGGCCCAAGCTGCCTCGCCCACCTTTACCCACGTCTACGCGGCCCTCGTGGGGATTATCAATTCGAAATTCCCGAATATTGGCGAGCTGCTGCTGAAGCGTTTGGTCATCCAGTTCCGGCGGGCCTTCCGGCGCAACGACAAGCTGGTTTGCATGTCGGCCACCCGTTTCATCGGGCACCTGGTCAACCAGCGTGTGGCCCACGAGATACTGGCGCTGGAGATCCTCACCCTCCTGGTGGAGACGCCCACCGATGACTCCGTGGAGGTGGCCATTGCGTTTCTCAAGGAGTGCGGCATGAAGCTGACCGAGGTGTCCTCCAAGGGCATTGGAGCCATCTTCGAGATGCTGAGGAATATCCTGCACGAGGGAAAGCTGGACAAGCGGGTGCAGTACATGATCGAGGTGCTCTTCCAGGTGCGCAAGGATGGCTTCAAGGATCACCCGGCCGTGGTGGAGGAGCTGGAGCTGGTCGAGGAGGATGATCAGTTCACGCACCTCATGATGCTGGACGAGGCCACCGAGACGGAGGATATACTAAGTACTTATGGCGGGAGATAGTCTCGCTGTACATCATTTTAATGCTTGTCTTCTTTAATCTTCTTTCAGATGTCTTCAAGTTCGACGAGAACTATGCCGAAAACGAGGATAAATACAAGGGCCTGAGTCGCGAGATCCTGGGCAGCGACGACGGCTCCAGCTCAGGCTCGGGATCGGGCTCGGGCTCAGGCAGCGATTCGGAGAACGAGTCCGGTTCGGACGCGGATAACCAGGCGAAGACCACCGAGGCCGGCGACATCATCGACAGCACAGAAACCAATCTGATTGCCCTGCGCCGCACCATCTACCTGACCATCAACTCCAGCTTGGACTACGAGGAGTGCGCCCACAAGCTGATGAAGATGCAGCTGAAGCCGGGCCAGGAGATCGAGCTCTGCCACATGTTCCTCGACTGCTGCGCCGAGCAGCGGACCTACGAGAAGTTCTACGGGCTGCTCGCCCAGCGTTTCTGCAACATCAACAAGATCTACATACCGCCGTTCGAGGAGATCTTCAAGGACACGTACCAGACGACGCACCGGCTGGACACGAATCGCCTAAGGAACGTGAGCAAGTTCTTTGCCCACCTGCTCTTCACCGACGCCATCAGCTGGGATGTGCTGGAGTGCATCCAGCTGAACGAGGACGATACCACGTCGTCCAGCAGGATCTTCATCAAGATATTGTTCCAGGAGCTGGCCGAGTACATGGGCCTGGGCAAGCTGAATGGGAAGCTCAAGGAGGAGGTGTTGGTAGAGAGCCTGGCCGGCTTGTTTCCCAAGGACAACCCGAGGAATACCCGCTTCTCCATCAATTTCTTTACGTCCATTGGCCTGGGTGGACTCACAGACGACCTGCGGATGTTCCTGAAAACGGCCCCCAAGGCAGTGCCAGCGATTAATGCCGAGATCCTAGCCAGCGGGAATCCCTTCAGGGATGCCTCTGCCCCAGCCCCCGCCCAGGGTAATGCCAAGGCCACTCCCTCCTCCTCGTCGTCTGCTTCCTCCTCGTCATCCTCTTCGTCGTCCTCTGACTCGAGCAGCGAGAGTTCCAGCGAGGACGAGGAGAGCTCTGAATCTTCCAGTGAATCCTCAAGCTCCGATTCCAGCTCGGAACCGAGAAAGAAGCGCAAGCGCAAGGATAAAGACAAGGACAAGGGAAAGAAGAGGGCCAAGAAATCCGGGAAGGAAAAGTACAAGAAATCGAAGAATAAAAAGTCTGGAAAAAAGAAGAAGGCGGAGAAGGAGCGAGAACAGAAGGCGGAGAAGGAAAGGGAAAAGGAAAAGCTGAAGGCGGAGAAGGAGCGAGAAAAGGAGCGACTAAAAGCGGAAAAGGAACGAGAAAGGGAGAAGGATCTCGAAAGGCAGAGGCAGAAGGAGAGAGAGAAGGAGAAGGAAAAAGAACGGGAAAAGGAGCAGAAACTCGAGAGGGAGCGGCAAAAGGAGAAAGAGAAGCAGCGCAAAAAGGACACAAATAAAACAACCAAAAAGAAGTCGAAGCGCAAGCGAGACAGCTCCAGTTCCAGCAGCCACGGCAGCAGCAGCGAAGAAAGCGGAGGCAGATCTTCATCGGAGGACTCCTCCGATTCTTCAGATTCCTCCAGCGGCGAAAGCGACGCGGAACACCAGCTCAGGGACCATCGCCAGGAGCCGACGAACACACAAAATAAATTCAGGGGACAACCCATAGATAGCGACGAGTTCAATCTGGAAGGTCCCGAGGCCAAAGGACCGCCACAGCGGTATCATTCGAATGGAAACGGAAACGGAAACGGAAATGGTCAGCGGGAGCGGGACAGTTCCTTCGATAGAGAGAGAAGGCGGGAGAATCTATTTGGCAAGGAGAGAAAGCTCGAGAATCCCTTTGGCAGAGACAGAAAACGGGACAATTCTTCGAATGAAAGAAGCCTAAAGCGGGACAATTCCTCCAATGAAGGAGGCAGAAGGTACGACGGCAGAAGGCGAGAGAATTCCTCCAATGAAAGAAGCCAAAAGCGGGACAATTCTTTCAACAAAAGAGGCAGACGGCGAGAGAATTCTCCGACAGAACGGGTCCGAAAGCGGGAGAACTCTCCAATTGACAGAGATCGAAAACGGGACAAGCGCGACAGATCCCCTTCCTATGAGAAGCCCCGCCGGAGGGACAACTCCCCCCCAAGAGATCGGCGTGCAGAGAACAGCAGTCGCGGACGCGGGGATCGCTCTTCCCGGGACCGGGATCGGGATCCGAAGAGGCAACGGGAACGTGGCCGAGAGCGCGGCGACCGTGAAGTGGCACGGTCTCGGGACCGCTCACGCTCGCGCAGGGAGCGCAGCTCGCACCGCAGGGTGTCTAAGGGACGTGGCTAATATTTTTTGGAGACTGCAACCGTTGACGACGTCAGAATATTCTAAAGGCATTACATTTAATTGTGTTAAATATTTAACATGTAAAACTGTGTACAAAGAGAAACCCACTACGCTGCTAAACAACAAAAAATAATTGTACAAATGCAACTATAAAAAAGGAAAAATAAAAATAAACACCCTTTAAATATATTTTTTTATTTGCACATTCTTTGCGTATTTTTTAAGATCATTTGTTTACAAAAAACTGTTGTGTAAAACAAGCCGTGAGAAAAACAAACACAAATTTTATAATTAATAATTACCTATTACGAATTTGTGGTAAATTAATTTGTTTACTAATTAAAATAATAATCAATATTATACTTAATTAATTTATAGTAAACCAAGCTAATAAAATAAAAAAAAAAAAAATGTATAACATGCTAGATACAAAAAAAAAAAAATAAAATTAAATTAAATATAAAAAACCTTTTTAAACATTTTTTTCAATTTTAAATATTTGTTCATTTTTTAAGACTATTTGTTTATTACAATTTG